>CAEFZX010001670.1:0-265682 GCA_903066825.1 Alfaro cultratus | reverse complement strand
AGCAGAGTTCCACCCGTTACCTAGCAACCCCAGCAGAGTTCCACCCGTTACCTAGCAACCCCAGCAGAGTTCCACCCATTACCTAGCAACCCCAGCAGAGTTTCTGGAATGTTTGGTCAGCTGGTTTTACTGCTGTATTCGCTGTACAGTGGCTGCTGGAGAAGACAAGTGCTTTGTTGTTGACTTACCATTCAGGAACCACTTTCTGCAGGTGTGTCCTCAGTGCGGCCCTTGGAGTATTTTTTTTTTGTGGCCACTGGAGACAACTTAGGAATTGTTTACGCCAGCAAATGGAGCTGAAGCAGATGGAAACTTTTAGTGTTTTTCTTTGTATCAGATTTTATATAGCAGACTTATGTCTAAAATAATAAATTTTAGGTATAAAACAATAGTTTTTCTTCTTTTTTTGTAACATTTTTTAAAATATCATTTAGCATGATCACAAATCTTCACAGACTTCTTATTTAAAAACAAATATAATCACACCCAGCAAGTTAGGAAGCTGTACAAGCCGGATACCAATTATCAGATCTTTTTAATTAAAATGAATTGTAATTGTCATGGTAAGGTTTCATGAAATTATTTAGCATTTTTAACTGAAAGAAATACAAATAAATTGTAGCCCCTGAGTAATTTTGGCCCTCGGAGTGAGAAGTTTGGACACCCCGACTTACTGCATTCTTGTTGGTTGTGCAGGAAGCTCCACTTCTGCTTTTCAAAGATGTACAGTTGAATAATTGAGCATCATTTTGCAGCCATTTCAATGTGTGAGTGTAAAAGTTGAGTTGGGGGTGTGTGGCCAATAGCAGTTTATTTGGATATAAACTGAAAAGATGCCGTAAAATAGCTCAGTCTGACTAACATCTTATTATCTAAGAATAATTTTGTGAAAAAGATTACATGTTTTGTATAGGCTGTATTTCTATCCTCACTTGTTCAGTCACCTTTAGAAAACCAGACTTTTAATGCAAAAAAGGACACATTTCTACGTCTTTCCTCTTCCTCCAATAAGTTTAAAACCCATCTGCCTTATTTTCTCAGGCAGTGCTGATTATTTAAATGTTAAACACAATTCCCTCGACAGTTTGCAGCCAATCTTATCTGCAGTGCGGGCAGAGAAAATAAAAGAATTAAGAGCCCAGAAAGAGAAAATCATGAGAAATCGGGACATTGTTTGATTGCTCAGCAACATGCAGAGGAAAGCGGCGTTAAAGATTCTTAGATTTTGTGTGAAAGTAAAAAATATTTCACTGACTGAGCCATTGTTCAACACGTATCATTTATGTGGCTGAAGCTTTAATAGAGAGAAATACATTTTATGGAAAAAAAAATTAAGAAAATCCATTTGTCATCACTCTCTTCCATGAGAAAAATTTAAAATATTAATCCAAAATGTTATAATAATTGATGTATCTGACAAGAAACAGCTGTTCAACCTTTTGGTTTATAAAGTGAAAATGTTTATTGTTATTAAGTTTGATTGTAACCAATGGAGATTTTAGGGATTCTGCATTTTGGTATAAAAGGTTTCAAATTGTAGAGTTTGTTCCTGCTTTTATTTTCAGCTGATTCAAATAAGGCCAATTGAAACATTAGACCCTGCACTCCAAAAATTATTTGTTGGAAAATGTGCAAAGTGAAATTAGATAGAGCAATTATAATGTCATAACTTAATTAACCTGGTTCGGTTCAACAAAACCTTTTAGGGTTAATTTGATATTTTTACCGTGGCTGCTTCTGATTCATGTTTAATTGGTCTGGTCAAATTAATTTTCTTTTTTGTACATGTTTCCAATAGTTACAACAATGACAGTTATGTTTGTTTGAATTCTCTTAACACTTCCAACAAAAATAATCCTGTTGGAAGTCGATCGCCTTTTTGTGATACTTATTTCAGAGTTGAAAATCTAAACTATTTTTAAAAAGTCTAGATTTGAACCACTTATCTGGAGCAGTTAAATAGATTTCTTAAAAGTCTGACTACTTTGAAGGAAGACATAAAGAAATAGGATGTGGTTTGAATCAGTAAATGGCAGCTTGGCGTCTCGTTTTCTTCTTTCTTGAAAATGTTAAATTGCTGTAAAACCAAAGTAGGTGTTAAAAAGATGAAATCTGCAGAAGTTTTTATTTTTACTCTCCTTTATAAAGTCACTATATTAAAAAGTATTCGTATAATCACACAGTATGTTTACCGTGTCCAAGAAAATACAAAATAAATCGAAATGTAAATTAATTTAGCTAACAAAAACAGTCTGAAATCAGCTACCAAATACTTAAACACACAAATTAAACTGTTTCATTAATTTAAGTAGGTGGTTAGGCACACAGATTGGTTGATTGGTAGGTTGTTAGGTACATAGGCTGATTGGTAGATTGGTTGGTTGCTTTAAATAGGGTTGTAAACCATTCACACCGTACTCTGATTGTTGTCTGGTTTAAACAAGTATGCCTTTTTTATTTCCCACTTAAGAAACCTTATCAGTTGTGTCTGCTAGTGGAATCTCCAACACCAAGCAATCAATTTAAAACCTCTTTTTAATTAGTCGCATCAGTGCCTCTGATGGAAATATTCATTTCTGTGGTCCAGTAATCTGCACACTTCAGTATGACGGTTCCAGTTTGTGTTAATGGCACCATTGATCTATCTCCCACTCAATCCTAGCTGTCACGAACAAGAAGACATTAAGATACTTTAACTCCTCCACTTTAGTCAGAGAGTGACCCCTGACCCTGAGGGAACAAACCTCCATTTTCCGGGTCAGAAGCTGACCTCAGATTCAAAGGAGTCGGCTTTCATACCATCTGCCTCACAGTGCTGAAAATCTTCTCCCAAACATGCCAAATGAACCTATTCAAAAGACTCATCCACTCAAAACAAAAGAACTCCCTGTTCCTGACTGAGCTTTAATGTTTATTAATAAGTTAAACACAAGCGGTGATTGATCAGTTAATTTAAACGCTTGCTCTACTGATGATCTATCAGAGAGTTGGTGTCTGGGTTGCCTTATTTTTGCGTTAACTGAACAAAAACAAACCAAATTCCGCAGCACATCTGCATGTTAAGGTTGTCATAGTCAAGCTAGCATAGCAGTACTACTTAAATTAAAACCTTTTCCTCGGATATGAAATGTGATACACTTGGACCTTGTTGCCTACTTGTTGTAGTGTTGACAATTAATAACAAAACATTGCATTCCTTTTACAGATTTTTGTGTAATTTTTGTAACTTTCCTGACTCAATGGCGCATATGTGGCACAATAAGTCACTTTATGTCCAATCCAGAATAGGTATGTTGCTATAAGCAGTAAATCATTTAATCACATAATAAATTCAAACAATCTCAATAATTTCCATTTGCATGATTTATAATCTTTTTTCTCTCTTTTTACCAAAACCTGATTGATAAAGGTCTTCGGTCTGGTGCTTTGGTCTCAGCTAGCCTGTTTTATAAGGACAGTTTTGTTGTTTTGTTTATTTATTTTAGATATTTAAAGTGTCTTCTATTTCTAGTGATCAGTGTTCACTAGAATTTAAAGTTTACTGATCTTTGAGAATGTTATTACCATTATATTACTTGAAAATGGTCTCAAAGCAACAATATTATGATGACCTCAGCTACATTTGTTTCCGTGACAGATCTAGTAATATATACCAATGGCTGATCCTTTAGGTTTTGTATTGTTTGTTCAGACAATATTCTAACGGTGCTTCATTTATGCATCAAAACACCAATTTAGTCTTTCTGTCTGTGAGAACGTTGGAAAGAAAACCACGCGAGCAGAGTGGGTAGTGTTGGGGTGAGAGGGGCCAACTATGAAGGCGACGAAGCAGAGCTCAATTTGGACATCAAACACAGGAGGAGAGATGTGAAGGCAGTGGCATGTGGGCCTGCGATGTCAGGAAGGAGCTCTGTCCTGACTCCATTTCCAGCCCTCCCGTGGGAATCCCACGCATGTTGCAACAATGTGGCAACACACTTCATCCCATTACCCCCGAGGCTCTTTACCCTCAATCTGCTCTCGTCTCAAAAACTGACAACTTGACTGTATTGAACTTGTTCAAAGGCTTTCTTGGTTCTTGGAAAGACTGCGAGGATGAGAAATTAATCATTTCTGTGCCTTTGAAACTTTGAGGGGTTGAACAAAAGACGCGTGGATGAGTGAGAAAATATTTGGATCTCAAATTGCAGCGAGTTACTCGCCATACGAGTGAAATGTATCAACTAAAAGTGACAAGCAGCTGAAAAATCACGCTTCGCTGTGGAGGGCAAAATTCATCTTGGGCAACAACAAATCAAATTGATCAAATCAATAGTTCCCTTATGTTGATGAAAACTTACTAGTTCATTTGGAAAATTATTTCACTTATTACAAAACATTTTTTCTCACAAGTAAAACAATTTGCCAGTTAAAGTCACTTTTCCATCAATATTAAGGAGTTATTTATATATCTGTTTGAAAAGTTACTAGTAAATTAATTTTATCATATTTTAAGCGTACTAAGATATTTGCACGACAAACTAGACCAAAGATACTTCGTAAGATTTTGTCTTTGCAAGTATTAGTACTATTCAGAATATCACTGAAAAGTTAGTGAAAGCATAACTCTTGTCTTTACCAATTTAGAAAAACTGCACCAAAAGTGGGCGGAGCCAGGAGATTTTGAGGGGTGTGGCCTAATTTGGGGATGAGCAGATTGGGGTCAGGATGAGAGGAATCACACACAACTAAAAAAAACTTGCATACAAATATCAAAATTTGCACAGATACATAAAAATATCCAAAATGACATTTTTAGACAGTTTAGTGTCAAAAAAGTTGATTTTTGGGATTAGTTACTCTTTAAGTTTCTTATGCAAGTGGCAGTTAAAAATGTTCTTATTTTCTCTGCTAAATTCCTGTGATGTGCTAACGAAAATATGAAAACCTTTGATTTCAGATTGTTTTCGGAGTGAAGTGTATCACAGCGTAGATTGGTTGCTGAATAAAACATGAATTTTGTCACTTTAATACCATAAAGAGACGTTATGACCATTAAAGAAAATCAAGTGATCAATTAACGACAGCTAAATGTGCTGTACTCAGTCAATCCTGTGCTAAAATACAACTAATGCAGTCATTAATATTTTAAAATTGTAAACAACACCTCAGTAATGTATTTGGAAAACTGTAAGGAGAGTAGGAATTATCAGTAGCTGCATGAAAAATGAAGATGACTCCAGGATGGTAGATCTATAAGCTTGTTAATGATTGGTAAGTCATGGTTTCTGGATCGGTTTGATCGTGGAGAAGATCCTTATCTGCCAAGGTCACCGCCGTTCTTCTCTTCCCCTCCTGGGCCGCAAAACGTTTCGGCGAAGCTGCAAACGATACGTCCCTCACCGCTCTGCTGTGTGGAGCCAGCGTGGAAAAATGTGACACAAGTCGTATCGTTTATCATCATTTTTCAAGAGGTAATTAACAGCAAATGAGAAGATGGCTGCTGCCCTTCAGGATACTGCAGTCTATGCTGCGTTCATGATTACAATAAATGGAGAAGTAATGGTGCTTTCGCTCAGCCATCAACAAACACCGTTGATGGAAAACAGTTCAGGAAACTAAAATCCCAAACTTTCCAGTTGGTATTTGAACGCCCCTGTCCCAAGTTACACTGCAAAAACACAAAATCTAACCAATTAATTTGGTCTAGTTTCCATTGCAAATATCTTAATACACTTGAAATAAGACAAAATTAACTTGCAAGTAGCTTTACAGCAAGATATTGGGGCTTGTTTTAAGTAAATAATTCCTAAATATTGATTTAAAAAAAGTGCTAGTTCTATTAGCAGATTTTTTTCACTTAATACAAAAATAACTCAAAAACCACTGGTAATCTTCGTTTTCTTTTTCTTTTACTTTTTTAACAGAACCAAAACAAACCAAATTCCACAGCACATCTACATGTTAAAGTTGTAATAGTCAAGCTAGCATAACTAGCCTAATTCCCTTTCCTTCGCTTTTTTTCCTTTTAATTAAAACCTTTTCCTGACCTTGTTTTCATATTGTCGCAGTGTTGACAATTAGTAGACAATTTTTCTTTTATTTATCACACATAAGTTTAAGATTTAAGTTGACATCTTGATGCTAAAACCAATGCTAGTCATCGTCCAGCAGGGAGAAGGGGGCGGGATCTGTAGACTGTATTTTTTCCTAATCCTACGTTCATGTTTGAGCTTGTGTAATTTAGAGAAAGTCCAGAGTTAATGAATGTGTGTAGTGTTATGTCTGGGGTTGTATGTTTACACACCAGCTTTTATGAATGACAGAATCTGTCAGTGATTGATTTTTAGCAAGACGCTACCTGAGAACTGTTTGAATCCTGTGACCAGTCTTTTTGTGATAACGGCCGCAGTGATTGAGTGATATCCCTGGCCTCCTGATGAACGTATCACCGCGACGACTGACAGGCTCCGCCGCTGTCACCGTTCACGTGTCGCTCACCTGATTTACCGTGGCGATCACGCCGCTTTGTCCTCATCATTTTTTAAAAGCTCCTGAAGTGTCATTTCCTGTGCTGTGCTTGACTTGAATCTGAGGAAATGAAGCCCGAGTGAGGTGAATTATTACCCACGGTGACTTTTAGACTAATTGAGACCATTACGCTATGCAGCACAGAAAAATAGAGTGCCGACTCTGGTGGCAAACAGACTCCCAGCGCGCGGGCTCACCCCCACCACACCAAATCATAAAAACAGCGCCCTAATTTGTCAGTTAACCTTAAATGTCAAGGTGAAACGCAAAGGTTGAATGTAAATTAGTGGCGTGAAAAACATGCTCCCATGACCCCAATCTGCACAGTTCATGGTCTTTGTTTAGATTTGCTTTTTAAATGGGTTTTCCCTAATTAGGAGTGACCCTTGGGCTGAACTGCTTGGTTAGTTCATTGTGTTAACAGCTCACCACGCAAGGATAGGTGTCTAATCAAATGTCACAGTTCAGTTGCGAAGTTAGTGACCTGCATCTTCGTGGTTTATGACGGGAGGGGACTGCGCGAGCTCTCAAATGGGATCCATGTAGTCTCACCACCAGATAATACAGAAAGGCTGTAAAGAAGATTTCATCCCTCTGAGTGTGACTGGAAGAGGAAAAAAAGGAGCGAACTGAATGAAGCGCAGAGCAAAATGTTAGCTACTTAATCATTTTGTTAATTAAAATACCATCTTCTAAAGCAACAGGTAGTTAGGCTTACTAAAACGTTTAAGCTAGCTTAGCTAACATCTACTTAAACAGGGAGTCTAACAGCTGCTCAAGAATTCAAATAGCTACTTTACCTGACATCTAAATAAACTAACTTCTACCTAAACTAACAACTACTTAAACTAATAGCTGTACTACCAACGACGTGAGCTCAAATGTCCTAAAGCTAACAATTATTCTATCTAATAACCATAAGCTAATCAAGTTAAAATTTACTCAAGCCTTTTATCATTTTGAACCTTACCAGCTAGGCACATTCTTGTTTAGAACCACTGCATGTAGCCTCACTATCAGGCAGACATCCCTCTTAGTGTGACCGGAAGACGAAAAAAGGAGCAAACTCAATGAAACCCAGAACAATATGGCAGCTAGTTAATCCTTTTGCTAGTTAAAATAACTTCTACTAAAGCAACAGGTAGTTATGCTGACATTTATTGAAGCTAACATCAAGTAAAACTAGTGGTTAGCTAAGCTAGCAAGTACTTAAGCCTGTTGCTAGCTAGGCTAACGGCTACTCAAACTAACTAAACTGCAACTCTAGTTAAACTAACAGCTAAACACTCACACAGCTACTTTAGCTAGCACCCGTATAGACTTACTTCCCCTTAAGTCAATAGCTATACTACCAGAAACTTGAGCTCCTAGGTGCTAAAGCTAACATTTATGCTATCTAATAACCGTTTAGAGTAGTCACTAATCAAGCTAAAATTTACTCAAGCTTTTTTACCAGTTTGTATCTTACAAGATACAACACAGATTTTTTTGTTTAAAATTACTTCTAGCTATACATCTGATTCATGTAGTCTCACTACGAGGTGGTACATAAAGATGTAAATATTTCATCCCTGCAAGTGACTAGAAGAGGAAAACAAGGAAGAAACAGAACGAACTACTGAGCAAAATGGTAGCTAGTTAATCCTTTTGGTAATTAAAATCTAATTCTAAAGAAGCATGTAGATTTACTAACATTTATCAAGCTAACCATAGCTAAAACTAATAGTTAGATAAGCTAACTAAGCTTAAGCCTGTTGCTAGCTTAGATAACATCCAGTAGTCCAGTAGGTAGTTAGGCTAACAGCTACTCAAGCTAACCACTATATAAACCACCTACAGCTAAAAATTCATGCTGCTATTTTAACTTTCACCTTAGATAACAACTACTTAAACTTATACTTAGTCTACCAGCAACTTGAACGCAAAGATGCTAAAGCTAATAATTATTCTGTCTAATAACCATTTAATGTAACAGCTAATCGAGCTAAAATTTACTCAAGCCTTTTACCGTCTTGTAACACCAAACAAGACAGAATCTTGTTTAAAATAAATTCAGATTTTATTCCTATGCTGTCCATAAAGATTTACAGCTCTGCTATGATAAAATATAGCATTTTGTTTGCGAAGAAAGGTGTCAACGTCGGCAGTATTGATTATCCCTAATTAAAAGTGACCCTTGGGCTGAACTGCTTGGTTAGTTCATTGTGTTAACAGCTCACCACGCAAGGACAGGTGTCTAATCAAATGTCACAGTTCAGTTGCGAAGTTAGTGACCTGCATCGTCGTGGTTTACGACGGGAGGGGACTGCGCGAGCTCTCAAATGGGATCCATGTAGTCTCACCACCAGATAATACAGAAAGGCTGTAAAGAAGATTTCATCCCTCTGAGTGTGACTGGAAGAGGAAAAAAAAGGAGGGAACAGAATGAAGCGCAGAGCAAAATGGAGCCCAAATCCCCCCGAGAATAATATGGAGATCTGCCTAACATAAGATCCTTGTGGTAATGCAATTTAAGTTGGAAGGAAAAAATGTCAGGGTAATCTCATCAGTCCGTCAGAGAGAGGGATGTCAGACATAGCCTGTGGCGAGCCTCCAGCAGGGCCGCTTCTATCCTTCACAGAGCACCGCTCTGTCTCCTCTCCTCTGCTTTTTCTTTCCATCACAGAGCCGAACCACCACTGCATTGTGATACGGTCCTCACTGTCGATTCATGTAGCCGAGCAGAATGTGCAAATAAACCCAAATCCGGCGAAGCACTGCACAACTTTAGAGACAAAAGGCCAAATAAACAAAAATCTACATGGGTGGGGTCTATACTCTGTCAGAAACAGACAGATTCTGCCTGGGGTACCATATGCATGATGTCGGAAGGTCATCCCTAAAAGAATATAATGAGGGGAAGGTGAAACGACATGCAAGAAATTATCCCGTCGGTCATGTGGAGATAGGATCTCTAAATCAGTGGACCCTGTAAGCTCCAGGGTAAAGAGAGGTACAGAAACCTTCTGGGACAGAGCAGCTTAAAAGGATAAAAACGCAACAGGAAGTATGTAAATAAACTATAAATATAAGAGAGAGACTATTTATTCACCTGTTTGTATTTGCATGGGCCTTTGTGTTGTTGATTCATCGAATATCAGCGAACAGTTCCTCAAACTATCTGCTAGTTAAGCTAGCAGCTACTCCAAATATTACTGCTACTTGAGCCTGTTGATAGTCAAACTGATAGCCACTTAAAGTGTTGTAAAGAAACACTTTACAACAGGTAGTTAAGCTAATATCCATTCAAGCTAACTTTAACTCAAACTAATAGTTTGACTTAAACTCAAGCTAACTTTTAATCCAGCATATAGCTAAGTAAGACTGTTGCTGTTTAAACTAAGAACCACAGTAGTTAGGCTAGTATTTATTCAAGCTAACATCAATTCAAACTAATAGTTAGTCCATATAGCAGGTACCCAAGCTAACTACTCATCCAGCTTCTAGCCAAGACTGTTGCTAGTTAAACTAAGAGTCATTTTAGCAACAGGTACTTAGGCTAGTATCGATTGAAGCTAACATCAACTCAAACTAATAAGTAGACAGTATAGCAGGTACTCAAGCTAACTTCTAATCCAGCTTGTAGCTAGTTAAGACTATTGCTAGTTAAACTAATAACTACCTGAGCAACAGGTAAAAAGGCTAATATCTATTCGGCTAACAAATCAAAACTCAACTAACTAAGATAGCAGGCACTCAAGCTAACCGGTATGCCCCTTTAGTTAAGCCTGTTGCTAGTTAAGATAGCTACTACTCAAGCAAGTTAGTTAGACCAACATTTATTCAAGCTAACTGCAACTTATATAAATAGCTAGTTAAGCTAGCAGGTACTTAACCCTATTGCTAGTTTGGCTAACAACCAGTCAAACAACAAGTAGTTTGGTTAATAGCTACTGAAGCTACCCACTATATAAACTAAATCCTTTTAAATCAAAAAGCAAACTGCTAAACATTCGTACAGCTATTCTAGCTAACATCTAAATAAAGTAACTTCCACCTAAGCTAATGGCTAGTCTAGCTAACAGCTATATAAACTACCAGCATCTTGAGCTCAAAGATGCTAAAGCTAACAATTATTCCATCTAATAACCATTAATCAAGCTAAAATTCATTTAAACTTTTTGTTATTTTATATCTTACCAACTAGCCAGATTCTTCCAGTAAAACATAAACACTCTCATACTAGCAAGTAGTAAATATGAAAGTCAAGTATTTTTAGTATTCAATTCTTGTCGTATGGAACAATCAACACAACCAAAATCCTGGGGATAAGAACCGTGAAACCCCGGAGATAAAAGGCCACATAAACAAAAATCTGTCTGAAAGCACGCTTTCCCAGGTCAGAAACTGTCAGACTCTGCCTGGAGTGCCATCTGCGTAATGTTGTAAGGTCATCCCTGAAAGATTATAATGAAGAGAAGGTGACATGACAAGGAAGAAATCATCCCGTCGGTTATGTGGAGATAGAATCTGTAACTCACTAGACCCTGCATGCTGTAGGGTAAAAAACGAGGAGTGTACTCAAAGTTGATTAAAAGTTTATTATTTCCACAAACTGAACATGAAGAAATGTTATTGAATATCCAAATTTCATACCATTTTCTTTTGACGCTGATTAAGTAGAGTGATTCTGGAATTATTGACGAAAGGTTTGCAATCCATAACTGCCATTAGGAATTTCAAATGGAGCGCCTGAGGACATTGGAGGGGTGTGGAAAAGTGGCAGTGTGCCATATCAGAGTGGGAGATAAGGCCAGATTGTGGTGTATTGATTCTAGATAAACATCTACTCTCAAACACAAGCTGCCGGTCTGTTTCTGACTACCGGAGAAGACCTGATAGGTCTGGATGTGCATGTTTCCCCGTTTTGATCCGATCTGTTATTTCAGTGTCTGGCTCCAGCAGTTTACATCGCTCCGTTTGTACACAGTCTCAAATTAACTGAGCACAGAAACTCTGCGGCTAAATAAATCAGTTTGCCATTCTGCAATGCATTCAACAATTAGGGAGTGTGTCGAATAAAGGTAAAAAAAAGAGAAATTTCAAATATGAGTGCTCTGCTCAGTTAGAAAGTACGCAGTACTCATTAAATTTAATATTTTAAACTCAAGAAATTAACATTTTTGGATGGCTCTCACCAAAACAGTCCATGATTTGAAACCCATCCATTGGTTTTCTTGAGTTTTTCAACTTTCAATACTCAAATACTTGAGACTCCCTCTCAAAACTCTTACAACTGCCGATGTTAACAGTTCAAAACATCAAATATTGCCAATATGTTCTGTGGAAGCCATCTTAGCACAACCACAGAAGCTAACAGCTATTGTTTTTCGTATTTCTGTTCTTCAGGGTTCAGCCAATCAGTGGCAAGGAAAATAAATCCAATAGCAGTTGATGCTAATTTAGCTTCCAAACCTGCATATTTTAAATATGCTCTACAAAAAATATCTGTACGTTCACACCAGCCCTGCTTTGTCCGCTTTAATCAAACTATAAATCATTTGCCTAAAAAGTTTGGTTCATTTGCGGACGCGAGGATGCTTAAGTTAGCTCTGGTCTGCCTACAAACCTCGACCTTGGTTCAGTTAAAGTGAACTCTGGTGCGGTTCAAATGCGTATGTGAGCGCCAAGTGGACCAGAAATCGCTGCAAAAGTAGGAAGTGAATTACAGTGCAGGGCATTCTGGGTAAATACAACCATAGCGCTAGCGAGAGGCTAGTGCTAGCAGGAGAAATGTCTCAAGGTCTTTAGCTAAAGACAAGAGAAATCAACTTCTAAAATCTGACGCCACTACATTATTGTTTACATTTTGTGAAACAGGAAGTTGCGCTCAGTTTCATCTTTGGAGGTTTTTGTGTTGTTTCCTTCAGTGGTTCAGTGGCTGATTTTCATTTAGTTTGGTTTGTTTGACACATTGCAGTGAGAAAGAGAACCACAGCAGCTACAAATGTAACAAATGTTGCAATTTTGATCCCCAATCAAACAGAGTTAGGGGTCCACTGTAAAAAAAAATTCATCGCTTTGAAGGAACTTTGACTTGAAATGTTTTATCCCAGCATCATTGGAGGTTGTTTTGAGTATAAACAACCTGTTTAATAAAAATATTTCTAAATATCTCAATGAGATTTAAGTCTTGGCTTTCATTTGGACAACCTAAAACCTTCATTTTACGCCACAGCATCAATATATTAAAAACAAAGCTGAGTTAGTTTATGGAGCAGGATGTGGACCTTCCCAAACGTTCCACTTTTCTGTCATCTTTCACAACCGTTGGAGATCATTAAATGTTTTTTGGCAAGTGTAAGTCAGACCTTCGTGTCCTTTCTGGTCAGCTGGCTTTCTCCTTGGAAATTTGTCCTGGTTGCAGTTTTTGCTCATTCTCCTCCAGATTTGTAATAAATGTCTTTTCACACCTCTGTAAATTGGTAAAAATAAATAAATAAAATGTTTTACAGATTAAATGGAAGCAGGAAATAGTAAAATGACAATTCAACACAAATTGGCGAACAGCAAAAACATTAAAACACAAGTAATTTTAAAAAGTAAATATACAAAACTAATTGTAGATCTGAGCAAAACATTAATCCAAATGGCATTAAGTATAAAACATGTCAGTGATGTTGTGGTTTATGGCAAAAAATATAAAATAATCTCTTTTTAATAATGGAAAGAAATCATCCTGCTAAATGGTGGTCTGTGGGAACAGACTCAAAGACGAAACAAAAGAAATGCAGAATATCAGGAACACACAAAGACCTCAGATAAGTTTTTACAGCCACTGATGTGTCTTTGCTGTGCGGTTTTACCATAGAAGTAAATAAATAAATAAAAAGGGTTGCTGACTGACAAAATGAAAAGACTTTGTAAGGATGTCACGGAGATCACTGCACCATTGTAAGCTGCTATAAATTAAAAGACGCATAAGAGAGAAAAACGTGGGCCTGCAAGAGGATTAGACCAGCCTCTTTGTTGTCTAGCTGCCTGCGGTACACACATTTTAACTTGTTTGTTATGATCATTTTTTGCTTTACGCTCAATATACTGGTGTGCTTTTTTGCTGAATAGGAATCTGCATGGAAACATGCAGATTTGCCTGAACTGAGCTGAATGAGGGCTACATTAGCAGCTAATGCATGGGAGAAGCTTCTGGATGTGAATAAGACGTCGCTTTGAGCTACAGATCGTTTTTAAACAAGGTGGGTTCTGTTCACCATTATTACCAACAACTCAACACAAACTCTGAAAACTAGTAACACCACTTACTACAGTAATCATTTGTCAAAACGGCTGAAACAAGCTGCTCGAAACCGGCTAGCATGTCAATGCTAGCTTGTGTGTGAAAGCAACTATAGTAAACATTTTTTTCTTTGTGTGTTTTTCTCTATAAGATGGCTAAAACTAACAAAATGTTGTTAGCATCAAAATATTTCTACTGTTTGGAACTGCTGCCATCTGAAGCGGTTAGCTTGTCTGCATTAGCTTGTACTTAAAAAGCAACAATAAGTGGATGTGTTGTTTTTATGTACTTTCTTGTCTTAAAGCGTTTCTAAATTATTCTCACTTTTTAATATTAAGATTTTCTTTCTTATCCAGTCTTTATGTTTTTCAGGGCTTCAACTGATTTCAGAAATTTACATATAAAAATATTCAGCTTGTTCTGGAAACTTTTGTTATATCTATTGGTAATTTTAGCTTTTATAATTTTAGAAATATTTAAACTTTTATGCAAATTTCAGTTTCTTTGAAATCCATCAGAATTCCACAAAATCCAGCAAAGTTTTGTGGTCTTTGCCAGCTCACCTCTTCTGCCTACTTCAACCTAGAAACTCTGTTCAACTTCTGAACAAGTCACAAGATGTTAGGCTATCTTCAAATAAATACACGTTTTGATATCACTTACGGTTTTTCTAAAACAGCGATTTAAGTTTTAGGAAGGTTTTTGGCCGTGTTCTGGTTTTATAATGTAATCCAATGACGGAATTCTTTAACTGCCAGAGTGCGCCACTCTAGTAACTGACACTTGAGTGATTGCTCACAAACAAAATGCCGCTGTTCATACAGATTTCACTCTAGAGAAATAATTGATGCATCAAAACATAGCTAAAGGGGTCTGCTTTCGGAGACTATAAGAATCATTGTGGTAGGTTTTATGGTTTTCTTTGAAACCCTTTCTGAGCACCAACATGTCACCCCCTTCATCCATTGAGCTCCATATAAAAAAAACAATATGTTCCACTGGCAGATTATTAACTTATTACAACACATTTTCACATTTTATAAGTGAACGAATCTCCCAACTATGGTAGCACTTTATTTGACAGGTTGTGAATAAGGCCGTCATCAATATTAAAAAATAAAAGTTACTTGTTATGTTAGTTTTATTTCAATTATACTGTAAGATGTTTGGACTGGAAACTAGATCAGAAATAGTTGGTAAGATTTTGTGTTTTTGCAGTGTATTGTATCTGACTGTAAACAAGGATAATTGAAGATTTGCTTTTAGACTTGTTACTTCTCATCATTTTTGTTCTGATTTTGACCTTCAGGCAAATGATGGAGCCATAAAACCGTTCCAGTTTTCTGGCATTCCTCTTTAAATTACTTAAATTGTTTTTGCTTTTGGATCCTTTCTTTTAGTTTTAAGGGTTATCTTTTACCTTCTTTGAGGTTTATTTTAATCATAGCAGTGTTGGAATAATATTTTACCACTGATGTTTTACAGCATTGGTTGGCTAATGTGTTTCTATTTCACTTTAGCTCCTACAAAATGGATTGCCTATATCAGGATAGCACTATATAACCCACAAAGCATTACCCAGTAGGGACAGTAAAGTATATTTGATTTGATTTAACTTCAACAGCAGCTTGTGGAGCAACAAGCACTAGCAGGCTCACTCGCAACATAACCAGAGTGCTGTGGTTAAGAAATGGAGAAGACGCAGTGGTTTTGTTGTTCCCTGACCCTCTTTCTCTTTTCCTCATTTATCCAAAGTCGTAAAGCAGCAGCACCAGCAGTCTGCTGCCATCAATCTCAATCGGCCTGCACTTCCTGCACCGCTCTGATTGGACGTAATGATCTCCGCCTGTCACTTCACACACTGATATGTTTCTCCCCGTGACCCATCTGCTTCCCTATTCTGCCACAAGCCGCCGGGGTGTTTACCACGGACACTCACAAGCAGGGTCCTCCCACGCGCCATTCACTCCATGCTACCTAACAATCCCTCACTAACATCATGTGCTTTCCCTCGCATCTTTTGTCTGCTCTCTCCCACTTTTGTGGAGCATCATTATCACTTACATATGCAACATAAAAGGTGTGTTTTTCTGCACATATGTATGTGAAAACTGTTCATTTTGAATAACAAATCTTAAGGGAAGGAGCCAATTACGAGGCTCATGCCTTATGTTGAACACGTGCAATGAGAGCATTTTACAATACCCAATCTTAAAAACTTTAATCACAAAACAGAAAAACTTACTTCCTGACACCATATAACTCTTTAATTAGACCCATTTTCTTCGGGCACAGTAGCCGCATCCTCAAATTACACAATAAAAACCCCGCAGCTGTCTGCCAAGCAAAGCAAACCCTGCATAAATCTGGCTAAAAGGTTTTCGCTGAGGATCAGATAGCAGCCATGTTCCTGAGATTAGGAGAGGAGGAAACGACTTGGTTAAGAGGCCAGATCTGTGTAAACGAAACCCCAAAGAACACACATTAAGACAGCGAGGAATTAGAGGAACAACAGCGCTGGGATCACGATAAGGACGCCGCTCAGTCGGGTGATTCCAGTCTGAGTTTCCACTTGACATGGACGACTCGTATCAATAACAAGAAGAAACCATCAGCGCTGACATCTGAGGCAGAGGTGGAAACAGGAAAAGATGCTTTTGGGTGTAAATGTGTGAAGCCTCTTCAATTTCCTGTCTTCAGTAGAAAGTGCTGAATTAGGGAAAAAAGCTGTAGGACTTCAGAGTGTAAAGTTTATGTTTGTGAAAGCAGGTTTAATGTAACACGAGCTGCGTTTCGATTGCACAAGTTGGAATTGAAGTAAATTTGCTTAATCGAAATCCATCATTTTGAAAAATATTACGTTTTTTTGTGCTAGGATGAGATGTTTTTTGTCTTACAAAACTGCAATAGAAACACATTTTTTTGCATCAGACTAGTCATGTGATCAGCAACCGGATGTCACTACTGACAGAAACGACAAAGAAGACGACAGGAAGTGGTAGGAGGATAATGGCACGACTTGTTTTTTAATTACTTAAATGGAAACAACCAATTGCGAAATTGTGTTTTTTCAATATTAGTGGAATATCAACAAAGATTTGCGCACATTTGTAACAGAAAAGAAACTGTACCTACAGAGCTGGGAAAAGTATTTTCTTCCTTACAGATTACTTTCTTGTTTTGATAAAGAGAAAAATAAACCAAACCAACCTTCCTTTAAACCATGAATAAACTGTGATTATGCAGATTTGTTTGGACCTAGTCAGTGTTTCAGCAGTTTTGCAGTTTTCTGGAAGTTTGTTCCAGATTGGAGGCCCATAAAAACGGAATGCTTCGCTATGTGAACTACAAGGAAATTGTGGTTATTTAATCCTAGAAAATGTACTTCAGGTGATAAAAGGCTGACTTTGTAATAATCTTTATGTGTTTCTGAAGGTTCAGAGTCAAGCTAAATTAACAAAACTTCTCAACAGTGATGTTAAAAATGTGTCGGTTATCATAAATAATTGATAGCAGACGTTTGATTAGCTAAAACAATTAGATCTGGCAAACAACCGTAAGCAGATGGAAATTTTGGAAAGGGGGTAAATACTTTTCTGAGCATTTTCATAAGTGTTGGAATGAATACAGGAATTGCAGAGTGGCAGATATCTTAGTTTCTATAGAAATCTAGGTTGTCTAGATGGAACAGCTGTTCTTTCCAAAGGTCAGCTGCAAAGTGTTTCAGTTTCTTTCATAATAGCAGATTATAATTGGGTAATTTTCCGGCTGTGATTCAAAAATATTTATTTTCCAATTAAATGTGTCAACATTTCTTCCTTTGAAATCACTCTTGTGGCAAGTCTTAACTAGTTAAAACTCCTCTGGAGATCTTTGAAATTTCAGCAAACATGATTCACTTTTATGATTAGGAACGATGATGATGATGATGATGATGATGAGTTTGTTTTTTTTATTTCTCTGCCTAAAAATAGTAATAATGGTGCATAATTCTTGTAATTTTAGCTCTGTTTGTATTTACTTGTCTGTAGTACAATTAGGATGGTGATGAGCCAGAAATTTTTAATTGAAGGAGGGAATTTAATGGAACCTATTATGCAAAATTCACACTTGCCATATTTTTTGTACTTCCTTTTGGGTCTCAACTGCTTAGTTGAGCAGTTAGTGTACATTTCACAGGCACTCCGCTGTTACCTAGCAACCCCAGCAGAGTTCCGCCCGTTACCTAGCAACCCAAGCAGAGCTCCAACACCATTGGTCATCTGGTTTTGCTACTGTATGTGTTGTATGAAGGCTGTTGGAAATTTGGAAATTGCAATTGTGAAAGTTTTTTTTTGTTTTTTGACATGCGTATGTTTTTTTGCGCATTTGTAATTAAACTTAGCTTCTGAGACAGTGCAAATTTAGAGCAAGCGATAATGTAGCAAGAGAACAGAGGGTGGAAAGTTTTAATCACCATATGACAAAGATTTTTGGATTATTTGCAATTTTAAAATACAACTAGCTCTTTTCAAATTGGCATAATGAAAAACCGATGGTGCAGGGCATTCTGGGTAAATACGACCAAAGCGAACACACACAGCGCTAGCGGGAGAAATGGTTTTTGGTCTTTTACAAAAGAGAAATCCTACACCTGCTAAAATCTGATGATACTCCATCCTTTTTACATTTCGTGAAGAAGGAAGTTGCGCTTGGTGTCGTCTTCAGAGGTTTTTGCTGCGTTTCTTTCAGTGTTTCTTGGTGCAGCGCCACCACAGGCGAGGAGGGTAACAGTTTTTTCAAACAGTTTAGTTTGTTTGACGCATTGCGATGTGAAAGAGAACCCGAGCTGCTGAAAATGTAACAAATGTTGCAATTGTGATCCCCAATCGAATTTAAACTAATATTCTAGGATTAACATTCATCATCATCTCTCAGGTCCAACAAAGAGAAACTATCAAGTAAGAATGGTCAATAATGTATTGTTGATGTCAGCGTAGAATGGACATACTGGAGTGAAATAATAGAAAAGCAATAGAAACTAGGATATCATGAATAATAGTTCAGAACAAACAATACATTGAACTTTGAAGCAGATGGCCAAGAACAGCAGGATGCCACTTCTGTCAGCTCAGAACAACAAACTGAGGATACGATTCACACAGCTTCAGCAAAATTGGACAATAACAGATTGAAAAAATGTTATACGGTTTGACAAGTCTCAATTTCACCTGCAACAACAGGTCAGTTTGGTCAGAATGTAATATAAACACTAGAGAAACATTGATTCAGCTTTCTTATTATTGCAAGACATTTGCCATTGTTTTAACTAAAATAATCAGTGGAACTTGCATTTTTCATCGATATTAAGGAAGTATAGACTTAAAACAAGCTCATTTCTTGCTAAAAAGCTACTTTCTATTTTGTAAGTGTATTTGCACTAAAAAGGACAAAAATACATGGTAAGATTTTGTGTTAGTAGGAAATGATAGCTGGTGAACTTTGAACAAGAATTAGTTCATTTTAACCTGGTTGAACTGAAATTGGAGCTGGTCCATGTTAAAGATCAATTAGCCTCTTGCTAAGAAACATTTAAGAAAAAAATACTTTGTATGCATACAGTACACGTAAGCCTGTATGTCTTCAACTAAAAATAAAACGGTTATATTTACTGAACCTTTAAGGGGCAGTGTTGTGGTTTCCAGGCACTTAGTGCAAATTTAAGCACAATCAAGAAACTACAGTACTTGACTTTGATATCGAACGTCTTAAAATTGTGCCTCTGTGTCTTTAAAAACTCTAACAGGTGTTTACTAATTGCTGCTGGCTAGTCTGAAGGATCTGAATAGGGGGAGGGCTGTTTCGTGAGGCAGAAGCTTGGAAACTGCAGCTCAGAGGAGGAGCTTTGTCCTAGAAGGCGGAGCTAAGTCCACCCTGTGGTTTTGGACAGCTGAATGGTTGCCATGGAGACTAAACGATTACTCAAACATGCATTAACAAATCTAGGCAACACTCCAGGTATGTTTTTGATAAGGAAATAACTTTATAACGTGATGTAAAGCTTAGAAAAGTATATTTTACGTGATACGGGAGCTTTGAAATGATTTTTTCTGGGCCTTTTTGTGCGCTAAAGGCTGAGTGCTCATGCTTTGTGTGCATCTGACGATCAAAGCTTGAAAAGTTTGAGCTCAGTAGGTGGGAGGGGTTTGAAGGAAGCGTGCTTCACTTTGTGTACACACACGCTGAAATTATACAACCATATGGACTTCACTGAACTAAAGGGAAGGAGAAAAACAAGAAAGGGAGCAAAGCAAACAAGCCAGAGGCGGGTATCTGAAGAACGTCCCCTGTGTGGTTTTATTAGTACGAACAAACACCAGCATGGGTCTGTTTGAGTGAGTAAGAAATGTTGTTCAGGGTACAGAGGAAAAGTCCCAGGACGGCCTTCCCTGGCGACAGCGGACAAAGGTTGACGAAGAGCGAACATGTTACGTTCAATAAAGGACAGGGCCTGACACGACCGTTTCATTATTCATCAGATCTCAGCCGAGAAATAAAACAGCAGTCGCTGTCAGGAGCGTTTAATCCGCGTACAGCGTGAGTGAAGATGTCAACAATCTGTCAGCTCCGCTTGACGCCCGGCTCGTCATGCGCCGTGCCAAACACCTGCGCGGTGGCGAGGCGCCGGCGAACAGAGGAGGTGTTGAGTTTCTATTTTAAATGCCGTGCTTTTTACTGTCACAGCCTCAGGTGGGTTTTACCGTTACCCTTCACAATCACCCCATTTCCTCCAAATGAAATTCAGGGATCAGGTTCGCTGACTTTTTCCGCTCACAAGTGAAATATGAACTCCCTCCTAAAGAGCGCTCTGTCCGCAGAGAGAAGCAATGAGCCGCGGTGGATAATTTGCCTCCTGGTCCCTTTGCAATCAGCTGACAGGAAGGGATCGCCGGCCTGCAGCTCAATGACATCACATTAAAAAACATATAGGGCGACCTGGCAAGGGCAGTAAAAAATTTATTAGGGAGCATTTTAAAAGAAGCAGAATATGTTTTTACATATTTGTTGAAATTGCCATGACAAGATGAAACGTGTAGCTTTTCTGCTTTCAATCAATCAGAGCAAGGAGGCGGGTCTTAGCGCTGTCAATCACACTTCCTCTCTTTCTCTGTGATACGCTACACCTAACATAACCTGTCCGGAATGCTAAGGCTAGTTAGCATAGCCACTAATGACTGCGGATAAAAGGTTTTCCTGTAAATTTGAGCTGTTTTTCCGCCATTACCTCATTTAGCGCATTCACAAGGTTGATTGACAGCGCTAAGACCCGCCTCCTGGCTCTGATTGGTTGACTTTGGTGTATTTCTTCAGATGTTCTCATAACATGGAGACATATTTTTTTTATAAACATTACATTCTACAGCTTTAATATATTTATTAAATTGTTAATTTTATACATTTATTTATTCATTTGCTGGGTTTTATTTATACGTTATTGTTTTCTAAATATCCCAAGACGTTTTCCATCAGGATTTTCTATTAGAGAGTTGAATTCAAGTTTCCCTTTTCTTCCACTAATGTTTTTTTCTTTGGCTGCTGATATACAGTTGCCTGTATTCTTGCTTAGCTGCATCCTAATAAATGTCCATCATGTTTGCTCGGTGTAGTGCTGCGACTGTCTCTGGTGTCTGCTTTGATAGCCTCGTTCCCTCAAGAGGCCGTGTGTTTTCCAGGCTGCACTTGTTAAAAACAAATTCAGTTCAACTCAGAAATACTTCATTTATCCCAAAGGGAAATTAAATGTTTCCCTGAAAAGCTCCAGACCCGGGGTGCCGCAGCTCAGCTCTCCAAACAGATTCACACCTTTTCAGGTGTGATTAATGTCCTGTTTTAGGTATTTAAGTGTTTTTATAAATTTTGTTTGATGAACTTAATGTTTCTATTCGTATCAGATTTATGATCCTTCCCATTATAATCGATCATCTGCAGTTAACAAGGTACTGAAAATTAGCGTAAAAGTCTATTATTATAAAATGTGAACAAAATTCCCAAACTATGGAACAATTTTCCGTTGCATATTTATTCCTTGGCTTACTTCCGTTTTAGTGTTTTATTTTTTTCTTTTGTCATTTCCATATTTTGAATGTTGTTTGATTTTTATATGTACAGCATTTAGTCACAATTATTTTAAAGTAGTAGTAGTTAATGTTTGATTTTTTTAGCAGTAACAATGCAGATCAGAGCAGAATTTACAATAAGAAGGTGCACACATTTAATAATTTACAAAAATATTCATATTTATTTAATTTGGAAATGATAAAGAATGAAAATGAGAACATTGTAGATTAAAAAATCTACAAAATTAATTAAAGGTAATTTTTTCATTAACTTTGATTACTTTTTGTGGCTTTGATTAGAAATATTTGAAAATTATTTCTTATTTACTTTTTTCCCCCCACAAATTGTAATTTAGAAATTAGCAGTTTACATAGCCTGAGTTGTCTTTCTGATTAATTTTTTTTTTTTATCACAGATTGTAAATTTAGACAAATGATAACTAAAGTGAATTTTGATATCTGAAACAAATAAAAATTAAATCAGCCTGTATGCAATTTATCAGCAGTATTTGTAGAGTCTGATTTCTAAAGGTGAAACTTTTGATAAATTGTCATTAATGTAACATTTCTTTTTTTAAGCTCTACTTCCAAAAACGCTAAGCAGTAGATTTCAAGAAATAAATAATAAACATTTTACAATTTTAATCTTTGTACTTATCACTCAATTAAGAAAGACTGAACACAACAGGAAATAAATCATTAAATTCACACAGACTTTAAGAAAGGGAAGGAAAAAAGAAAAACCGGCTCAAACAATAAATAGTTGAACTTTCTGTAGATGATAACAGCATGTTTGCACAGTAAAAAAAACACATAACTGCCAAAGTGTTTCAAGAGGATGGAAGTGATTTTCAATCTTTTTTATAGCTGAAAATGAGTGGTTTTACCCTTTAACCTCAAGTGTCCATGCTTAGTTTCTATGCCAACCACAGACTAATCTCTCTGCTCTGACAGGCTACCATCTGTTTGTGCTTCTGTGTTCTCCGTTTATTGCTGTATAGCTATAACATGCTGCTTTAATGTATTTCACACCATTATGCCCGATGAACAAAACAATGAGCTGTTGTATGAATTGCTGCATGAGATTCAAAAGTGTAATTTTGGAGGGGAAAACATCTCTGGGTTTTAAGTAAGTCAGTAAAATAATTTTATATCTAACTGGGGATTTGTTTCTCTAACCTGCATTGGCATATGGATAACCATTTGATTGAAAACTCATGTTGGTACATTTTATTGGTTTCACCGCAGCTTCAGAGAGTGAGCTATGAATTCAACGAGCCGGATCTGTAATCTATACAGCAGCAAGTTATTGTTAGGGATGAAAAACTCTCCAAATGCATTAGAGCATGTACTATAAGTTTAAAACCTTTAACTTTTGATTTCAAACAAATTCCTTTCACTTGAGGTTGGACATTGTTTTCGTTTTCACCTCTCATACCCTGTAGTCTTTATTCGTTTTTTGTTTTTTTAAGAAAAAAATAGTTCTTTCACATCACAGTTGCTGTCAGTTTCCTGCTGGTCTTTTTGTTCTTTTAGCTTTAAATTATGAAGTAGTTAGGATCCCCGCTGTTGTACCTTCCCATCTAATGCCAGGAGCCGGCAACACCGCAGCAGTAACATTTTGCAGCCATTACAGGAGCAGTAATGTAGTGGCAACAGTCGCAGTCATAGCTAAGGTCTAGCAGTACCAGTGTAACAGTAATACAGTATACATAGAAGTAGCAGTCGTTTAAGAGTGACAGTGTTTCAATAGTCGTAATAATTTACCAGTTGAAGCTACAGAAGTAGAAGTAACAGTTTGCAACAAACAGTAGCAAAAGCAGTAAGTGTTGCAAATACAGTAGAAGTATAAGGATATTAATAGTTTATTATCAGTTATACATCAATAACTATCGCAGTAACAGAGTAGCAAAAACTGTAACAATGTTGCAAAAATAATAATAGTGTAGTAAAAAGTGCAACAATATATCAAAACACCTAATAATAGTATTGCAAAAAACAGTGACACTGTAAAAAAAAAAAGCAACAGTGTAGCAAAAACTAACATTGTTGCAAAAAAGAGCAGTATTTTACCAAATACTATTAATTTAGTAGTATCCGAAACAGTTACTGTGAAGGAAACTAACTGTGAAGGAAAATAGCCACAATGTAACAACAGTAACAATGTAGCAAAAACAGTAACAGTGTTGCAAAAACAGTAATAATGTTGCAAAAACAGTAATAGTGTTGCAAAAACAGTAATAATGTAACAAAAACCGTAGCAGTGTTGGAAAAACAGTAATAATGTTGCAAAAAGCATAACAGAGTACCAAAAATGGTAACAGTGTCGCAAAAATGGTGATATTGTATCAAAAACAGAAATGTTGTACCAAATGCAGTAAAGACTAAAGATGCAAGAGTAACATTGCATCAGTAATGTTAATCGTGTAGAAGTGTACCATTAATCGTAGCAATGTATCAGTAATGCTGTAACTTTGTGTAACAGTGTAGCAGTAATGGTAACAGAGAAGCAGTTGCACTGCAATAAATAATTGTACCTTTAAGTCACAGTAGCTGTGGCTGTAAGAGTGTACTAAAAATAAACAGCATAATTAAATCAACCACAAACACATTATTTCATTTTCTACAGCAGGTACTGACAGAGTTATTGTAACTTGCATACAAAATGTAGATAAGGACATGCAAACAATCTATTCACGATGTAGCCTGCAGGCTGGTTGAGTGGATTAGACGTTACTGGGTTACGTTTTGCGGTGGATGCAGCTGTTTGATGATACCTAGTACAGATGTTTCCAGTTAAAAGAAATCCCAATGGTTACCACTCAGTCTGAAGTAGCTCTGTGAGCCCAACTCTGGTGGAAAGCACCAAGCCTCTTATCTGAAGCAGCCCCAGGGCTCCAGTGTATGTGGCTGAATGGACGGATTGATGGACTGATTGATGGACGGACGGACGGATGGGGCACATTTCTGCTTGATGCCCACGGGCTCAAAGTAGATAGAGACTTTGATTCTTTTTGACACTATTGTATGGTATTAACAGTGGTGGACAGTACATTTACTTGAGTACTGAACTTAAAGATGACCTATTATGTTTCCTTGAACATGTTAGGAAAGGTCTATACGCTGTACAAAACACATTCATTAAATTTTTTGCACAAAATCATTCCTACATAATGAGATTTTAGTCAGAATGAGCTGTTTTGGGCGTTTTGTCACTTTAAATCCAAATAAGTTGCCGCTGGCCACGCCCCCCAAAACTCAACATTTACATTCGTAAATGAAAATGGCTGCAAACAGATGCACTATTATACAACGGTACATCTTAGAAAAGCATTAGTAGAGCCTCATGCACACCCAAAACGAATGCAGCAAGTGGTTTCTGGATGGTAAGTCAACAACAAAGCACTCATCTTTTCTAGCAGCCATTGTAAAGCGCGTACAGGGATAAAACCAGTTGACCAAACATGCTGGAACTCAGCTTGGGTTGCTAGGTAACGGGCGGAACTCTGTTGCTGGGGTTGCTAGTTAACGATGTGGTGGCTGTCAAAAATTACTTAACATTTGGGAGGTTTTTGAAACAACTCATTTTTCAGACACCAAAAAACATTAGTTTACTGTAAAAAACAAAACAAAAAAAACAGGTAGTTGGGGTTTTCTTTATGGACTTAATTGAGACTGAAATGAATGTATAGAAATGTTCAAAAAGTGAATATTTTGTTATAATAGGTCCCCTTTAAATGGTTTGGAAAGGACCCGATTACACTGGTGGTTCTAGGTTCAGCAACAGCTTGTTCTTTAAGATCATTTCTGATGTTTTTACCTCTCTAGTTTTATGACAGAGTGAAATCTTTGGTGTTTTTTCAACGCTTTAGGTTTTATGTAAAACATTTTATGTCCTGGTTAAGACCAGATCACTTAAAAATTACATCCAACTCAAAGAAGGTGCAGGTTTTTTAGCTCAAAGTTTTAAAATTTAGAGGCTCATGAACATTCACATGTAAATATAATTTGTGCTTTTAAATACTTAAGTATTTTCAAAAGTAAGTACTTGAGTAAACTGTTAACCGATCAACTTTTACTTGTAGTTGAGTAATATATAACCAGGGGTATCAATACGTTTACTCAATCAGAGCCCAGTACTGTTTCCATTACTGGTTTTTAATGTTTGGTACATGAATTCCTTGTTGACTTATTCAGGCTTGTTGACGTTTTCATGACCTCTCCAAATCTACATGTCTTTGCTCTTGACACTATTGTGTTTAGACAGATGTCTACAGTAGTTGCGCATGTCAGTTGTGACCGGGTTTGCGATTGTCAAAGCGCCGCCAAACAACTTCGACAGCTTCTTAAAGACTCGTTCTTTCATAATGAGCTATTTGTTAAGCCTAAAGCTATTTAATTGTAGCAAATTAGCATAGTGAAAGTATATAATTGTCAGAGTTAGACTCCAATTACCTGTCAAACATGTTGTTGTGAGGCACAGATGGCTTGATATGCTGTTACAGTTATGCTTTGTTTGAAGTGTTGCATTGTATTGTGTCTTGTAAATCCAGAGAGCTGAAGCTGAACCACAGCTGAGCAGCGTTTAACCGGTCTCTTGAATTGGGTAATGGGTTCCCAGATTGCAAGGAAAATTGGGTTCACTGTCAAAAGATGGTAAGCTTACAGCTAGATCTACAAGTCGAGATAAGATGGATATTTATTCATGAAAACAAGAGGGAGCTTGGTGCTTTATAGGCCTTTCTTGGATGGTTTTAAAGGTTAAATAAGTGATAAACCAAGTGAGGAATGGTTGTGATTGCAGTTTTACTTGTACTTTAGCAATTTCTTTAATAAGATGAACAGTAAAGTATATATTACTGTAGAGTTTGAGTTCAAGGATGTTCATATTACACCTTAAAGTGTCGTCTCTGACTTGATAGTCGAGCTAATAGTTACTAAAATAAACCATTTTTACACTTTTACTCTCAGTCAGTTGCTCTGACAGGGTGCTGTCAGCAGAAGCAGTTTCATATGTGTAAATTTTAAATGTCCCTAAATGCATTTTTTTTTGTGCTAATTACTATTTATGAAAAAATATCTCCCAGACTGTCGTATGTGCTCTATCATGCCGGTATATCTGCATAAAATAAAGCCTTAAGCCTTTTGACAAGCCTCCAAACACTGGAGGTTGATGCACATGTCTTGATGACTATTCAACACTTTTATTCTTTATGAAGCCAAGAGAGTTTAAAGAAAATGTTAACTTTTAAACCTGGATATAGTGTTTTGATCTAGAGTAAAAAGAGACACAGCTATTCCCACCACATCTGTTTAGTCCACCTTAATCAAACTCCAGTCCGTTTGTCTAAAGCGTCCAGTTCGTTTGGAGAGGTGTGAATGCGATGTGGACCAAAGAAGTGAACTCTGGTTCTCCTGCAAACCTCAGTCTTGGTTCAGTCTGGTGGGGTTTGAATGTATATGTGAACGCCAAACAGACCGGAGACCACTCCAAAAGCTACAACGCAGGGCATTCTGAGTAAATACAACTAAAGCAAACATGTTAGCCTAGTGCTAGCAGGAGAAATGGCTCATTGTTTTTGCCAAAGACAAAAGAGAAATCCTACAACCACTAAAATCTAACGCTACTCCATTTTGTGAAGAAGTTGATATTCATGTCGTCTTTGGAGGTTTTTGTGTCATTTCCTTAAATGGTTCTTGGTGAAGCGCCCCCACAGGCGAGGAGGGGAACAGGTTTTTCAATTGGTTTGATTTGTTTGGTTTGTTCAGTGTGAGAGAAACACAGCAGCTGAAAATGCAACAAATGTTCCAACAAATGTTGGGGCGACTGTGGCTGTGTGGTAGAGTAGTCGTCTTGCAATCGGAAGGTTGTAGGTTCGATTCCAGCTTCCTCCTGCCACATGTCGATGTGCTTCTGGGCAAGGCGCTTAACCCCAAATTGCCTACCGATCTGCGTATCGGTGTATGAATGTGTGTGTGTTTGTGAGTGCNTGTGAGTGCGAATGGGTGAATGTGACTCTAGTGTAAAGCGCTTTGGGTGGTCAAAATGACTGGAAAAGCGCTATATAAGTTCAGTCCATTTACCATTCCATTTAACTTTGGTCCCAAATTGAACCAAGTCTACCAGAAAAACACACTAAATGCATGAATACTTTTTTTTAACTTTAATTGTTAGATATCTTTCACTGTTATAGATTACTGAGGGTATGAATACAGTAGGTTAGTATAATCTTTGACCTTAACTTACTCTTTTCCTGGTAAATTATTAGTTTGTAAAATAGCATTTTATTTAGTTTCCTCTTTTGTAATGTAAATTTAACAAAAATAAAGCTAATCTGAGTATCAGTAGTTCTAATTTCAACTTGCTACCTACTGCAGGTCATAATGTCTCTGCTGAGCCCCAAATAAAAATAATAATTTGGTCAAATTGCCACAGACACACCAGTATTTAACCTATAAAAACAACTTCTGGCCTGTTTTCTGCTTCAAAACCAGAATAAGAAAAACCCTGCATACCTTTGACAACCAGCGAGGTCACACAATTTGGTGAAACATTTTGATCACGGCCCAGTTTAATAGTTTCGCACTCCAATATAGTTGTATGTGCCTTAATGGCCACCATGAAAAAGTGTGCCACTTAACAAATGGACTGCTGTGCTCGATATGCAATTAACCTATATCAGAGAATGGAAGTTTTCAGTCCTGCGCTGAGAGATTTGACAGAGTAAATATCTAAAAATGGCAGTACGCTGTGCAGAAATCAATCCCCCTTTTCTCTCCATTGATTCCATTAAAAGCCTTTTTGGAGATTGATTACACTGAAAGCCTCCCTCCGCTTTGGATTACAGTTGCACAGTCCCAATCTCATTTTTTACAGTCCAAAGATATGGGCATTTATTCCATTACACTGTGAGGTGCAAAGCCGGCACATCAGAGACCACCCTTTCATTTTTTATTTTATTTTTTCTTCTCTTATAAGGAAAATACTTTGTTCAGATAGTAGAGCATCCGTTTGAGTATTGGGTATTGCCCCGCTTTCCCCAGATAAGTGTTATCGTGCTTGTTGTGCACTTCTCAAGATCAGTTTTCCTCCCCATCAACATCAACATTCGTGTTTCCTGAAATCAGAAAACAGCTCCTCTGAGTAAAAACTATCTACCCGGCTTCCAGCCCCCTGATAACACACACACTTATTGTTTTTTATTGTTTTTAAGCAGTGGGCACAGGGTGGACTTTAAGGTGTAGTGTTAGAGCCATCCTAAGAAAAAATTAAATTGAGATTAACATGAGCGTACAATCCTAATGTCACAAGAATAAAGTCATAAAATTAAGAGAATAAAGTCGTGATATTACGAGACTAAAGTTGTTAAAGTATGAGGGTAAAGTCAAAATAATATATGGGCCATATTTTAAAATTAAAGTGATATTTTGAGAATAGTCATAACAGTCGTGCAAGAATAAAGTCAAAATAATGAGAATAAAGTCCAAATAATGAGAATAAGCTCAAAATGTGACAATAGTCAAATGAATGATGGAATAAAGTCGTAATATTACAAGAATTAAGTCAAAAATGAGAATAAAGTCTTGTGACAATCATGCAAGAATAAAGTGAAACAAATGAGAATAAGGTCAAAATATGAGAATAAAGTTGTAATATGATTTTATCATTGTGTTGTTTCAACTTTATTGTCTAAATCTTATATTTTATTGTCTTAGCGTGGCCCTGATACTCCATCGCAGAACTTCATTGTTTTTATTTAACATTTATTTAAATACGAAGAAAAAAAAATCAGCAATGTAAAGGAAATAAATTGCATATAAATTCCCCAGCCTGCTGTGTGTTTTTTTTTTGCTGCAGTCTTATCTCTGTAATGGATTATTTATCTGCAAAGAAAAGCATAAAAAGAAAAAAAAAGTTTCCAATAGCAGCTGAATGCATTAAACATTTAGCTTTTTCCTGGTGTTCCTATATCAACAAATAAACGATCCAGATTATTAAAGGTTGGGGGTTGGAGGCGATTCTTATTCAGCAGCTTGCAGAAGCAGCCATGTTTGGGTGAACTCGGGGACGCCGTCCTTGCCGGGCCTTTTTATGATTCATTTATCTGTCAGTTTTTCTGCTGAGCGTACCACTATAAGCTGCTGGGATGTTTATGAATACATCCGCAAAATGGTATGAGAGCAATAACAACTCACAGGACCCAGGTTATTTCCCGCGGAAATCGATCAGCTGTGCGTTAGAAAATGCGTTTCTCCCGCCTCTGATGGCGTGATCCTGCATGTAGCTCGCAGGAGTGCAGCTGCCGGTGTGTGTGTGGTTTTGCATACGACCGTGCGTGACCTTTTCCCCCGCTCGGCACAGTATTTTGGCAGATTTAAGTGTTGTTGCTGAATAGATAAGCGCTCATCCTGAAACGGATCCATGTGAAGTCTGGCTTCTCGGCTCTGCGCTTGCTTGCATTTTAAAAGGTTAGTGGAGGATGCCAAGTTGTGACTCCGCTCCGCCGGAGGCGACGACTCCGCCGCCCCACCCCCGCTGCCCCTCCACTCTGCTGTAGTTCAGGAGGGTGACGTCGGGCCACGGCGGGAGGTTTATGGGTCTCGCCTCGACTGCCAAGCTGAACCGAAGAACGGGAAATAAAACCGGGGCCTACAGTCACTGGACCTCGGCCCAGAAACATTTATGTCTCCAGAATGGCCTTTAAACATCATTTCCTACGATTGCGTCAAGTTGAAACAATGACTTTTGATCATTTATATTCATTCTCTGCAGTTTTTCCTCTACCAGTGCATTTTTTATCAATGCATAATCCAGACCGTATTCCCTGATTCCTACAGGTCGGTTTCCAAGCCTGCAGAATAACCATTTCTGTACTGGATTAGGAAAACACCAAAAATGTAAAATCCTGCATCTTCAGGGTTTTTTTCCCACCTGATTGTCCAGTAGATTCAGCTCAAATTGGGACCAAAATTGCAACATTTGTTACATTTTCAGCTTCTGTGGTTCTCTTTCACTCTACATTGAGTCAAACGAACCAACCTAGTTGACAAACCTGTTCCCTTCCTCACCTGTGGGGGCGCTGCACCAACAACCACTGAAGGAAACAACATAAAACCCTCTGAAGAAGACACTGAACGCAACTTCCTTTTTCTTTTTTTGTTCTATTTTGTTCACAGAAAATGTGAACAAGAAGGAGTGGCGATCATAGAATGTCTTTTTCTCTCTTTGGCTAAAGACCATGAACCATTTCTCCTTTTAGCGCTTGTCTCTCATGTTTGTTTTGGTTGTATTTACCCAGAATGCCCTGCACCGTCGTCCGCTTCCTGCATATGCATTCGAACCACACAGAGTTAACTTAAACCAAACTGAGACCATGGTATGTAGGTGGACCAGAGTTGACATTTTTGATCCGCATTAGAGTTTGATTGTGCATTCACACCTCCTCAAGCGAACCAGACTTTCTAGGTAAATAAATGAGTTTGATTAAAGTAGACTAAACATGGCTGATGTGGATTCACCCTAAGACTTATACTGAAACTAAAAATAATGTTCATAGCAGCGAAGGAAAGTTACATAACTTCTTCCAGACCAAAACTTCACATATCAAGCTCAACCCCTTTTGAAGAACTGAAACGTCTTTGGCTTCAAACTGAAAAATGCTTCTCTCATTATAAATCGGCGTGAGCACAAATAAGCCATTAAAGCCATTCTTTACATCCTTTATGTTAACGCAACACTATTTTGACTCCTTTGATGATTGACCAGATTACAGATTTGCAATTATCTCATTTATCATAGAACAAAAAGAAACTTCATAAGACTTTTTGTCACCCTGTCATAATAATGACTGACTTTATGCAGAGATAATTCAGTGAAAAATACTTTTTGTCGTCACTTTGATCGTCCTCATAACAGATACCATAAGTGAGTGTGATAAAATGTCAACACCAGCGGAGTGACTTCTGTTAGATACCCCTTTGGGTCCAGAATATTGCCCCATATGGGAAAGTACTGGTAGTAAAACATAGTACAAATACTCCTAAAAGTATTTTTTTTCAAAGATGTTACTCAAGTAAATGTAAGTGAGTAAATGTAAGTAGGTACTAACCATAGGTTATGAAAAACTGATGTTATAGTGGGTTTATTTGTTTGTAAACATTAAAGTAGTTTTGTCCACGATAAGAAAATAAGACCAATGAATCCAACGAGTGCCAAAATACAGTTTTCTGAATCTGTAAATTTCTACAAATGAAATCCATATGGAGGATGCAAATGTCAAATTAAATAAGATACTTTCCACCGTTTTTGTTTTCAGTTGGCAGTCATTTTGACTGCAGGTAATTTTGTGTTATTTTAGTTGATTTTGTCTGACCAGGTAAAACAGAAACTAGTCTTCAAAGAGTATTTCCATCAGTGTTTGGTCGCCATTACAGAAAGAATGCCATGAATTTCACATTTTACACTTGCAAAAACCTTGTCCCACATGAAAAATGAGTACACAGCTGCAGTTTAAGTTCAGGCTTTAGTAGTATGTTCTGTGAAAGTTGAGGAAGTTCTGGTAAAGTATTTACCAGTGTTTCCTTTACATTGCTGATCTTTAAGATGTTGAAAAGTTTTTTTAAGTTATGGGAAAGTAACCTTTAAGTTTTGAACAAGTACAGTGTAAGATCTTAAAGTACCAATGAGTTCTTGGAGGAAAAATGGAAAATATCTTGTAAGTTGTGGTAAGATATGTAAAAACACACCATGAGTTCTTGAAATGTACCATGTAAAACTGGAGAAATTTAAGATTAGATCAGTTATTTTAATCTGCAGGTTTCAGACAGATATAGTGTACACAATGAAAGTATTGCTTTCTCTAACTTTCAAGAACAGAAAGGATGAAAGTGTCATTCATGTTTTCCCTTTTGTTTGACCATGCAAATCTGGATTTTGCTTGATTAGAACAAATTGCACGTCTTAAACATCAGAACAACACACATTTTAAACTTTAAAGCACCATTTCAAGAGCTTTACGCAGACACCAGTGTTAAAAAGTTTCCTGTTTTTGTGTTATATGAAGTCCTGCATGTTGCCTTCGTTACCTACAAAACAAGCCTCTCTATCTTTTGTGCAGTCCTCGTGTTGTCACTTGGTTTCAGTTTCCTCCCTTAATTGGAACTTGTGCCACACAGCAGACTGAAAAGCTGACAGTTCACCGGCATTTTTTAGTTATGCCTGAGTCCATCTTGCCGCTAACTAGATCTTCTCTGTGCTGTCTTCGGCTGGATGCAGTGAAGGTGTGATCATCCATTTGTTCTCCAGAGTTTAAAAGAAATCCTAAAGGAAAAAATATATAAAAAAGGAGGCTAGTGGGGACATTTCCTTCAACAAGGGCTGTAAATTAAACTCCAAAATGAGCTGGTTTTATTCTATTTCCACACTTTACATTTAATTTAATTTGATAGAATATGTGGCAAGACATTTGTAAAATTACAGTAAAAAATTAACAGCAGCAATTTAGATTATTCAATTCAGCAAAACAGAAAAAAAAATGGGATTAATTTTTCAATGTCATATTTTCACCATGTTTTACATTTATAAATGTCAGTTTTCAAGCTAAATATTTAGTTTGAAACTAATTATTTAGTTAGCAGGCTAGATATTTAGTTCCAAACTAAATATTTAGTTTGTAAGCTAAATATTTATCTTAAAAAAACTTTTATTTTGGTTGTCCACTTCTGCAAACTAAATGTATAGCTAGCTCAGAACTAAATATTTAACTAGTTTAGAACTAAATAGTAAGCTTGGAGTTATATAAATTTTTAAAAAAATGACCAATTAACTAGAAAACACAATGGAAACAAGTCTCACCTCAGGATGCTGGATGCTTGAACTTAAAGTGAAGCTGACGACATGACCTACTTTCTGTTTATCATGGTTAATAACAGAACACTGAATGCTGTACTACTCAGAACAGGAGGGCATGGAAAGTGACAAAAACAACACGGAACGTTTGTTTTTATAAATCTCATTAATTTTTTCACATTTAAACCCACTTAATGATCTGATCGTCATTTCATGAGGTTTTAGAAACATAAAAACTTTTATTTTTACACATTTATTGTGTAGAAATGAAGTTTATATTTTTATTTGTACAAACTTTTAATTTGAATAAAGTTAAACAATAAATCAACAATGGAATTACACCCCAGCCATATTTAATTTACTTTCTTAACTACTTGACATAAAACAGCAGAATCTGCATCTAGTTTTCATTAAGATGCCAGTTTTTTTGACTGTGTTTTTTAAAGTAGTTTAGCTTTTACAACTTCATTTGTATTCCACAAATACAAGTGACAATTTGTAAGGAACACAGCCGATGTTGGTAATGAAGGCGAAACTGCCAGAAAGTACTAATTGAAACTAAAAAGCAGCTTGATAGGTTTGCATGTCTAAGAGCTTTTTAATTGAAAATATTAGTGAGTGGAAAAAGCACTTTCCCTTCAGTTGAGAGCTAAAAAGGAAAAGAAATGTATGAAAGGTAAAGATATATTAAAAATTTTATATAGTTTTGGCAGCAATAAAGCAGTTTTAGTGTCACTGTGACCTCAAGATGCCGCCTGGGTGTAGAAAGTAGGACAAAACTCACCACACTCGCAAAGTTAATTAATTCCTAATAGGCCATGAACTTTTACTACAGGAGTTATGTCATCTCTGCTTTACACAAACATCTGTTGGGCATATGAATATAATTTTATTATTAAAAATATCACCATTAAACCTCTTTTCTATAATTTTCAGCTTGGAAAACAAATATTTTGTCTAAGCATGTGATAAATTGGCCTTTAACCCTTAATTATTTAACCAGAAGGTTAAATAATTAAAAGGCTTTTGTTATCATTGTTGAAATATCTTTTTAAGAACTGAGTGTTTGGAGGTGTGTGTGTCATCTGATGATGGTACAAAGAAATCAAAAACAAACATTGTAAACACATTTGACATGACAAGGAATATTATTCAACTCGATTATGAAAACAGGCAGCATATTCAGAATTTATGTCAAAACATTTCAGTAATTGGCTCATGGTGCTTGACATTTATCAGATAATTCTTTAAAGAAATCTTGGTAATACTCGACTTTACTGAAAACCACAGCATTTTTGGTTTGTTAATTTGTAAGGCGAAACAGATTGTTAGGAAAACTGTCACTTCAGAAGGCTTAGTCATACCAGGTTTAGATGGAAGACAAAAAGTGTTCATTGTTAACCATTGTGTTTCTTTTAAACATTTTTGCACGTTTTTATACTATCATCTGGGGCTCAACTGCTTCTGAATGAAGCTGAAACGTTTAAAAAGAAACATCTTTTTGGCAATAAGTTAATGTTTTTTGTTGTCTGGAAAATGAGCCGTTTCAAAAACCTTCAGAATGTAAGGTCACAAATCAGCAGGCACTGACCTGTTACCTAGCGACCCCAGGAGAGTTCCGCCCGTTACCCAGCGACCCCAGGAGAGTTCCGCCCGTTACCCAGCGACCCCAGGAGAGTTCCGCCCGTTACCCAGCGACCCCAGGAGAGTTCCGCCCGTTACCCAGCGACCCCAGGAGAGTTCTGCCCGTTACCTAGTGACCCCAGGGGAGTTCTGCCCATTACCTAGCAACCCAAGTAGATCTCCAGCACATTTGGACAGTTGTTTTTTTGTTACTCAGACCTAATCACACTTAATAATTAAAATAAATTAGCGAAATACTGAGACAGTTCTCATTCTGTTGCTGGGAATAAACAAAAATGTTTGTCTTGAAACTGTACAACTTTGAGAACTATTAGTGGGTAAAAAGAAAATGATTCACAATAAAATTAGCATTTTCTTACTGGAAAAAAGCTTGTAATGAATAAATGAGGGTTACAAAATGTAGTTTTTCATCACAGGTTTTGAATTCAATTGTTAAAGTCAGCTTTACATAACACATACAGTATTAGTTTGATCTCCTATATGTAAGCAGATAAATCTGATTCAGAAGGAAAAGTGCCAAGATTCTCTTCCACAGGCTGGCAACCAGCGATTCTCACATGTTGGTGTCAAGAAACACAAGCAGTGAAATGAAGCCCACTGGTCTCTCGCCAGGTTCAGGTGAGAAAATAAAGAATATTCAGTGTTAGTTTTTGTGTTTCTTGCATTAGTCTGACTGAACTGATGCTAAAGGCGCATCAAAACAAAACTCTCTGCAGGTTTGCTCACCTTTCTCACAAAGAAGTTCAAGCACTTTTCAAAGTAACTTTTCCAGCACCACACTTTGGAGTTGAACTCAAAAGATAGTTTCAATTCACCATTATATGATATCATTTCATACTGTTATTAGTAATTTTGTGTGATATTATTCTACATTCTACATCAGGGACAAAGTAAACTATAGATTTTTTATGTTTTGGCACAAAAATAACGTTCAACATGTAAAATATAATCCAACTTTTACTTAAATTACACTGATAACTTATTGAGCCTTTAGGAATAATGAATATTCATTACATTGAAATAATCCAAAGAAATCATGGGTAAATGATGAACAAATTGAATGCTTAAAATACAAAGGAAGGTTGAAAAAATTTAATTAGTTTTTAATATTTTCTTAACTTGAAGTTTTTAATGTTTTTTTTATTTGTAGTTTTTTGTTTGTCGTATTTTCTTTGTAGTTTTTAGTTCATGTATTTTTCTTAACTTGTAGTTGCGTTTCGTTAATGATGTGTTTGTGAATTTATTGTTTATTTCCGTTTCTGCGTGTGTTTAGTGATTTAAGGGCTTGGAGTAGTTCGTAGGTCAAGGTTGGCGTTAGATGTGGGTTAGCATGTAGGCAGCCATGTTTAATAGCATTAAGGAAGAAGAAACAAACACAAACGCAGAGCCATGACTAAGTCTGCTAGATTACCTCCGTTCCTTTTGGCTTTCGGCTGTGCGGTTGGGAACATGGGAGTCTGTCCCGTGTGACTGGTTTGCCGGTTCTGCTGTGTCCGGGGGCGGCCCGAGTCACAAGCTTAGCTGCTGCTGCTGCCGCTGACCGCAGCCATCTGAACTCCTTTCCTATTCTGACTGCAGGCGGCACACAGTCTGCTGCTTCATTAGGTCACTCCACCACCTCTAGCTAGGGGGGAATTTCAAGGCAGGTCCAACCTCCATTACCATATGGCCCCTCTTGGTCATGCTGTCATAAAATATGAATCCAGCACAAAGGGCTACTGGTCATAATGTGCTCAAAAGTGCTGCATGCCTCGGCGTGTTGCAAGGGTTTCATCACGAGTTGACATTGTTTACATCAGCTCTGTGTCAACGGGCGTTATGTTTGGAAATAAAGACATTTTAGGAATCACACCATCTGCTTTCATAGAAAAGGTGTAATTCAGTGGTAACAGTGTACATCAGGATGGAAAAGCAGTTTCCAGTAACTGTGCTTTGTTCAGTGACTGCAAACAGGAATAATAGAAATAAAGTGGAAGGACAGCCTTCACGTTTCCTAGAAGCAGATTTATTTGACTTGTACAATTTAATGAAAAGTGAATGGTGTGTCTGCAATTCACAGCTCAGATTTTTAACCCCGATAAAGATTTTATAAGAACCTTTTCGAGTAAAGGTAAACAAAACAACATTCACTTGACTGTGAATAAAGCCACGAGAAAAACTAAGGCTGCAATTTCCCCGCAAGTCTTGATGCTCAAATCAGATTTTTTTATGTTTTATGGTCATTAATGCTACCAATTAAATGCAACCACAATCAGACTTCTGTGTGAACAGTTTACAACCCCAAAGCAACCTGCAGAAGAAGAACGTTGACATCACAAAGCAGCACATTATTTACTGAAGTAATACTGATCAAAGCTGTCTATAGATCAATTTTAAAGTTTTTGCAGCAATGGGAGCCGACATAACAAAACAAAGTAAGCTAATAAAACAGCACAGATGTTTAGTGGCGCATTGATTACAGTTTCTGTAGAGAAATCAGTTCGGATTCGGTCAGAGCTCAGAGTGGTGGGATTGTGATGTGATGCGCTTCGCTAGCTGCGTTTCCACTACAGATGTGCTCAAGTCTTTGTATCCTGCTAATGTTGTAAAAACACGATTGCTATGTTTCTATTAAATAAGAAATTACATTAAAATCGCACGTACATAGGCTTGTTCATGTGATAAGTCATTAAAAACCATCAACTTAATGTGTAATGACAACTTTTGTTTTTTCTTAAGTTTTCAATGTCTAAAAAGAAGCAAAAACACAAGTTCATTTATTTGCTATTCATACCAAAAATAAATTCTACACTTTATCAGACCTTGGTAAGATGTTTCTTAGCCTATAAATATGAAAATGTGGAATTTACGACACATTGTTAAATAGTTGCAGTTAAACAGATTTGGTGTTGTAAAGCAGCGTCTCTCCTGGACCCGATTGCCGTTTCTGACAGAGTGCAACCCTGAGTAAGAAATACAATATCTCAACTTGCAGGCGGAGCCTGGGGACAACCTTTGGGTGTTGAATGTCACCATCTGTTGAGGACTTGCTCAGTTGGAGTCATTACAGCACATATTGCAGCTCTCTTGGGAAGATTCATGGGTTTTTTTTCACGGAAACTCAGGTGGGCCCTGATCAGATTTCTAACGTTGGACTGGAAATCATTGGGTCCAGTTTGGATCATTTTAAAAACTCGGAATTCTTTTGTTTCTGACCCGACCAAAGACAACACATTTGAACTATTGAAACTCAGAGAAAATATAAACTCAGAGATAATATATATATATATATATATATATATATATATATATATATATATATATATATATATATATATATATAAAAAATTAAAATTTTATTTAAAAAAATAAATATAGTTTATTCCAATTAAAGGAATTCCCTTCATACTTTAACTGGATTTTAAACTCTTTGAATAAGTTTTAAAAAGTTTCCTTCACCCATATGTAGCATAGAGTGGTTCTGCCCCTCCTCCACCTGTTGCTGCAAGTAGTAGACGTAAGGTAAACAGCCGAATGCAGACTTGCTCATTGAGTAGAAATACCATGATTATTAACACTAAAACATACAACATGATTGCTTTTGTTTAAAAGAAATGAATATATATTTTGTTGCCGTTTCAAAAGTAACATATTGACTATTTATTAACAATCCACATTTATTTTATTTTATCTATCCTGACCTGTCCAAGGAAGCATAGTAGGAAAACCTTTAAACATATTCAGAGAAAATGCTTAAAATGCTCTGCTTTGAGCTTAGAGCCTCAGCAGTGGGAATCCACCTGCTCAGAGACAGCAGCTGTGATTAAGTTCTGTTGTGCAAATATGCAATAAGCGTAAGCGACATATTGGCCACCCTTCCTGATGAGATGCCCATGCGTGACTCGGGTCCAGAGCTTTGAGATGCAGCACAATTAGTTCCAGCAGTCTTCCCCCTTAACTGGAGTTTGATTAAGTTTTCAGGCGCTGCCGCCGGACGCTCCGGCTTTCATTCTTCTCCTCGGGACGCCGTCACACCTCGGCCACGAGTGAGACCGCCTTGTGCAGCCAAACTTATCTCTGAGCAGATAATTCTGCACAGTTGAAGGTATTATGCTTCCCAGAACCAACTCGAAGCCATAGAATCTCGGATGATGCGCCTCTCAGGTGGCCATCATATTGCCTGAATGGATTTCAGGCAATGATGTGGAACATTTCCTCCGAGAGAGGTGCCCATTCAAATGAAGATAAAGTCATTAAAGCGCCGCAGCTGTCCTTGGATCTTTGCTTCTTCCTCAATTACCTGTGCTGAAAATGTGCGCCGCATATGTTTCAAGGATAAGACACTCCAGAGGAGGATGTTCATTTGCAGCACATTGGTATAGTCAGGCTTTAAGACCATCATTTCTCAGGTTTTTTTGTTGTTGTAAATAATTATGTCAGTGCAATTGTTAGATCCAAAGAAATTCTGCACAAAGTTTCAACATTGCAAAAACACAAAATATTACCAATGTTTTTGTATATTTTCTAGTGTAAATATTTTATTTCATATTTGAAACAGGTAACTTTTCAGCTTGTTTTCAGTCACTATTTGCTTAAAGATGACCTATTATGCATCCTTTAACAAGTTTGAATAGGTCTACGGTCTACACAAAACATGTTCATCACATTTTCTTCACAAAATCATTCTTAGATAATGAGATTTTAGTCAAAATGAAATGTTTTAGAGCTTATTGTGACTTTAAATCCAAACAAGCTGCTGCTGGCCACGCCTTCCAAATCGACGTTTACAGTGGCACGTGAAAATGGCTGCTAACAGACGCACAATTGCTCAACCGTACATGTGTGAAAAGTGGAGCCTTTTGCCAACAACCAACAAGAATACAGCGAGTGGTTTCTGGATGATAATCAACAAAAACAAAAACCACTTGGTTTTTCCAGAAACCGTAGTACAGCTCATACAACGGTAAAAAAGAAAAGCTGAACAAAAGTGCTGGAGCTCCATTTGGGTTGCTAGGTAACGGACGGAACTCTGCTGGGGTTGCTAGGCAACGGCAGTCCCTGCTGATTTGTGATGTTACATTGTGGAGGTTTTTGAAACGCCTCATTTTCCAGACACACAAAAAAACCATTAACTTATTGTCAAAAATCAGCTAAATGGGTTTTTAGAAGCATTTTTCATGTAATATTAACATTGATGAAAAAGTACTAGTTCCACTGGTAGATTATTTCACATGTAATATGGGAAAATGTCTTGTTATAAGTGAAATAATCTCAATTATTGTCTTAAAACCAGCTCCTATTTATTGTTGAAAAGTTACTTGTAAGTTAGTTTGGTTTTATTTCAAGTGCGCTGAGATATTTGGTGTGGAAACTGGAGCAGAAATACTTGGTAAGACTCGGTGCTGTTGCAGCGAGCAGCTTGCTGGAGCTTCCAGCTCTGCAGAACTTCATCCAGCTTCCTGTTGAGGGGATGATTTTGCTCCCACCTCGTCTCGTCTCAGGAATGTCCGCCTGCTGCTCTGGCAGTCTAGTGATTTGCTACCAGCTGACACTTTTCCGCGGCTCCTGGGTGAAACCTTTTCAGCCTCTCGCCTCGCTGTACCTGCTGCAGCTCCCCAGGCAGGACGGGGATATCACAGGATGGAGCGGACGTAATATTCTACTTGGCAAAAGGGTTTATTTTAGCAAAATGACACAGTGCATTGAAACCACGAACTTATAGTACGAGTTTAGAGTATCTTTTACCTGGATGTGATGGAGCAATAAAAGTGGAGCATAAGGAAGGATTTCTCTACACTTTTACTAGAAAAGCAGAAAAGTGCTGCCTTTTACAGCTACAGCTCTTTGCACACAGAGACCAAAGATTTTAGTTTAAACTGGGCGATTAATCGATAGAACTGATTTAATAAATTTTTGGTTTGCGACAATTAAAATTTTGGAGTTTTATATTTCAGAGTGACATCATCTTGTTTATATCTTCTATTTATTTGGACTTTGAATTCAACAGACTCTAAAATATCTGAATATGAAGATTTTTTTTTTTTAAATTGTGTGAATGAAGTATTAAAAATAATAAATTATCAGAAGGATGATTGAAATGAAAGGCACTTTTTGAAAATATTTTCACTCATTTGTAATTTATTTCCTTGGAAAATAATTTTTTTTAAATAAAATTAGAAAGTCTGAAATATTATAATTTGAATATTTATTTTAGATTCTATTGTTTTTGATTTTCTCTTTAATAATAAGAAACATACCGATATCAGTGCTATATATATATTTTTATATTTTTTATTTAGATGTGCTTTCTTTTTGAAAATATTTTCACTCTTTTGTAATTTTTTTAGAAAAGAAATCGAGAAAAAAACATTTAAATTAGAAAGTCTGTAATATTCACATTTCAAATGTGAATATTTATTTTTGGTTTTTATTTTCCATATATTGATAGTAAAAAAATATCAAAATTAGAAAATTGGATTTTCTAAAAATAAAAACATTGAAACTTTTTTTACATACTACTCTATTTGATTTTCCATTTAATAAGTATCAATATTATAATTGCTATATTTTGTTTTGTTAAATGTGCATTCTATTTATTTTTTATTTAATAAAATTTGTTATTTTTGTATTTTTTTCCAAATTTTCTGTTTCATTACATCTTGATATTTGTTTTTCAAAGAGCTCTTGAAGTCATCTTCCAATTTAAAATAATAGTTTATTAATTATGCATTGCTATGGGCAGGCCCCAATAAAAATAATAATAATAATACAAAGTACTGACATTTATTTGTTAGGCTGAATTTTCTTTATTACATCTTGATTTTTGTCTTTCAAATTGCTCTTGAAGTCCTATTTCTACAATGAATTTAGTCTGTTTTCATCCTTCTGTTTTTTTAAAATATATTTATCAAACACTAAGCTGAACTGAAAAGCTCTGGTGCAAAGGTACTCAAGAGGTTATCACAATCACTGTTGAGTTTGAGTTTGTTGAGCCTCTTTTTAAGCACCTTAAGGGCTCTACAAAACCAAAGATCCTGTTACCAGGATACTAAAATTAGGAAGTGATGCACAAACCTGCAATTCATTTTTTAAGAAATTTCACTCAGCAGGTAAAGCTGTTTGACTGCTGAGGCACAATAAAACAACAAAATGTTAATCCAGTGAAAATCTAGATAAATGAATTATTACCACAGACTGATTTGTCCGTGATGCTGACAATGAGGGGAACAGATGATGAAACTCAGAATTTGACATATTGTCATGCCCGCTGTGTCGATCACTCATCTGAAAGCTTTCTCTGAGTTCTCTCTCATTTTGCCCTTGAAGATGTTTACCTCAGAGTCCTGAGGGATGCTGCCACCGTGGATATCAGTCAATCGATGCCTCTTTATTGGACAAGATTCTTATTTTTAAAACCTAAACAAAACTAGAAATAATAATAAAAAAAGTTTTGAGGCATAAGAAACCTTCAGTGGTAGAAATGACGTCAGTTTAAAACAAACACGAGTTGTGGCAGTTAGGTGGCCAATTATATTTTGAAAATTCTATCTTTTATTTCTCTTTTTATTGTATTTAATTTTTTTTAATTTATATTTGTGCTCCAGTCAGTGTAAAGAAAAAGCGACTCTGATTGGCTGTTAGCTTAAATAGAACCTAGGTTAACTTTGACTAGCCATTAGCTGACATAATATTTAGCTTAACTCTGAGTAGCTGTTAGCTTCTTAGAGGTAAGCTTGACTTTCAGTAATCAAGCTTCATTTTGAGTTGCCATAAGCTTGGATAACACTTAGCTTGGTCCTGTGTAGCCATTAACTTGATTCCGAGTAACTATGCGCAGCTGTTAGCTATTAGCAAAGTATTTAACCTGCCAGAGTAGCTGTTAGCTTGCATAGCACTTAGCTTGACTATGAGTAGCTCTTAAACTTCTTAAAAATTAGCTTCACCTTCAGTAGTCATTAGCATGCATAGTATTTAGCCTGACTATGAGTAACTGTTAGCCATTTTAGAAGCTATCCTGACCTTCAGTAGCCACCTAATGGCTACCGAAAGTAGCCATTAGCTTGCACAGTATTTAATCCTGAAGGGCAAGCTAACAACTTTACTTAGTTGTTAGCTTGGCCCTCATAATCAAACTATTCCTGATAATCAATAGTTTGATTATGAGGAAATATTAGCCTGAATAGCACCTAGCATGACCCTTCGTAGCCATTAGTTTGATTAGGGGTAGCTGTTAACTTGCATATACATTATCTTGACTCTGAGCAGCTGTTAGCTTACATAGTATTTAACTTGACTGAGTAGTTGTTGTCTTACATAGCACTTAGCTTAACTTTGAGTGGCTGTTAACTTTCCTAGATATTAGCTTGAGCTTCGGTAGCTATTAGCTTGATTATGAGTAGCTGTTAGCTTGAGTAGCTGATTGTAGCTGATAGTTCGTAGTTTGACTCTGAGAGGGAGTTTGCTCAGTTTTATTGCTAATCGCTGTTGCGTTCTGATATTCCTCGTATTATTTGATGCTCACGCTTAAAGCCTGATCATATTGAGCAAAATCCCAAAATCACATCCTTCTGTTCTTGACGCATCATATGAGCAGAAAGTTTTCTGGGTGTCCGGCGACCGACCGACCGACCGACCGTCCGTCCATCCATCCATCCATCCATCCATCCATCCATCCATCCGTCCATTTTCTTACACCCTTGTCCCTAGTGGGGTCGGGAGGTGCTGTTGCTTCTCCAGCCAACGTTCCAGGCGTGAGGCGGGGTCACCTGGACAGGTCGCCTGGAAAGACCCCGGGCCGGGAATCGAACCCAGGACCCTCTTGCTGCAAGGCAACAGTGCTACCACCTGCGCCACTGTGCAGCACAGTGTCTTGCAACCTTTATATTCAAATTTCTCTCTGACTCTCCAAGCCTACATCTCAGTAACTGCTGTCCACTGCAGATAAGATGCTGATTCAGGGCTACTTCACATAATCCAACTTCAATAAGTCAAATTACCCCCTGAAGATATGGTTAGTTTAAAAGGTAACTTTTTTACCTAAATTTTGCTTTTATGTTTTTAAACTATTTCATGTTTTAGATACTTTGAACTGATCATATAAATCAGTTGGGATACGGACAAAGATCTTGAGTTTCAATGTTTTATGAGCTGGCATTCATTAAACCCTTCACCTCTGTTCAACTAAAAATCCATGTGTGTGTATAGATATATATAGTTTCTTTATCTTCTCAAAACTCCTTTACATGTTAAAACACCTTAGGTGTCATTTCTTTAGTATGTGCTTTTCAATGCGTATGCAACTCACACCTCTACTTACTTGCTTTACAGCTTGATGTCTTCATCTTCTAACCTGAGAAATCGTGAAATTATGTCTAATTTAGTGTGACAGCAGTGAGAACAGATCAGAGTAACCAACTGTAACCAACTATAAAACAAGCAATACAAATAAACATTTTGCCATCATCAAAACCATCAAGCAAATATACCACAAATATATAAATCAATGTTCCAGTTACTAAGAATCAAGGAAATAATAATAATAAAAACTCTTTAGCCTTAGTTTAAAGGAAATCAGAGTTTCGCAGTTTTCTGGGAGTTTGTTCCATATTTGTGGTGAATGTTGCATCTCCATGTTTGGTTTTCCACCAACCAAAAAACCTGAGAGGTCTTTAAGGTTGTCATGAAGTCTTTAATGTATTTTGATGCCAAACCATTCAGTGATTTATAGACAGATGAATTTTAAAGTTGTGGATTTTATATATTTGTCTTCAACATAATATGCAGAGTTCATGTCTATATTTGAGCAGATTGGTTTGGGGAAAATCTGCAATAAACTCAAACTTTACAAATGATTGAAACCCATATTATGAAGTGACATTCATACTAGGAGGTGAAAGTTTGAGATCTTGTTGGACCTACTGAACTTTCCTGGAAGTGGAAGCGTTTTCCTGCTGTTGTAACCTGGTTACACCAACAGCAGCCCACTAAAACGCTGGATTTAATCTCAGGGACTTGAATAAGAGCGAGTCTTTATTGATTGTGAGCGGAGAGAGCAACAATGGGCCGCTTTACCCCTCTAATGTGATTGTGTTCTTTGTCTGAACACCGGCGTACACCTCTGACACGACGTTTTTTCATTTGCAATCAAACAAACTGAGCAACACGGGAAGTTAGCCGTTCTAATGTTACCGAACCCCGGAGCGACGCTCGATTGTCGCCGCCGCCGCTGTTCCACGATAAAATTAAATCTTTTCTAATTTCACCCACCTCTTGTCGAGAACGCCGTCTCTGATTTTTATTTTTTTTTTCAGATTGCTTTCTTGATTGTTTTGTCCCTGAGCAGCTCGCGTTGCCTTCGGTAGTAATGTGTCACTTTCTCTTGTATTATTTTATTGAAGTTTGATGAAATGCTCAGTGAGAGACAGTGGCTGGATTACATTAAAAAAGCCCCTTGGCTGAGTTCATTATTCATTTCTCTTTTCTTCCATTTTCCTTGTCCCAACAAGCCTCAGAGATTTGTAGGCCTGATTGTATCCCTGATGACAGGGAAAAAGAGGAATCTGAGGCTTTCAGGAGGATTATTGCTCCATTGTGTTGGTTTTTATTTCAAGCCAAATAATATGTTAGGCTGAATTGGTAATCAATGGAAAATTCCTTGTCCTTTTTTTGTCAGTGCGAAGTAATCAGGAGTCTTTTATCTCGATGTTATTGTACCTCTATCACCTGCTGGATTTATTATCCGTTGTTTTAAAATTCAGTTTCTCTCTCTTTTCTAGATCGACTCATAAAAACATCCAGGTTACTTGAGAATTTTGTCCAATTAAAAATGATTAAATTATTGTTCAAAACCTAATTAAACAATGGATTTAGTGGTTAATGGAGAGCTTTATCCTGTTCTAATCAGTTAATGGTTGTGTTAATTATCCTGGCCTGAACAGTGGATTTAATCCACTGTTTATGTAATTATATCAAACAATCAGATTTTATTGTTTATGTCCACAGGACGGGTTTTAGATGTAGATTTAAAACAAAGCTTTTTCTCCCATTAAAACTGCAACACATTTTATTGGGTTATATAATGCAGTATTTTCTCTACATCTATCAGTCTTATTTAACTAATATCAAATCTACAGTCATATTTAATAAACTCAATTCACCAAGTCAAACATTGTGTAGATAAATTACACCCAGATTGACGTCTGGAGCTTTTATTTCTGTAAAGTTAAATTATTAGGAGCCAAAGAGATTGTTTTTAAACAACTTTTAATGTGAAGATTTTTAGGCTCAGATTCAGTTTTCAGTTAATTTGTTGATATTTTTGAAAGTGATGGAAGAAAAAATTAAACTTATAGCAGAAAAACAGTAAAGAAAAAGGTTTAAATATGGAAGCTGCAGGAAAACCAACCTGAAGAGGATGGATGGATGGATGGATGAACAGATGGATGAACAGATGGATGGATGGATGGATGGATGAACAGATGGATGGATGGATGGATGAACAGATGGATGAACAGATGGATGAACAGATGGATGGATGGATGAACGGATGGATGAACAGATGGATGGATGGATGGATGAACAGATGGATGAACAGATGGATGGATGGATGAACAGATGGATGAACAGATGGATGGATGGATGAACAGATGGATGAACAGATGGATGAACAGATGGATGAATGGTTGGATGAACAGATGGATGAATGGTTGGATGAACAGATGGATGGATGGATGGATGGATGAACAGATGGATAGATGGATGAATGGATGGATGAATGGTTGGATGAATGGTTGGATGAACAGATGGATGAACAGATGGATAGATGGATGAATGGATGGATGAATGGTTGGATGAACAGATGGATGAACAGATGGATGAATGGTTGGATGAACAGATGCATGGATGGATGGATGGATGAACAGATGGATGAATGGATGGACGGACGGATGGATGAATGGATGGACGGACGGACGGATGGATGGATGGATGGATGGATGTTTGGATGAACAGATGGATGAATGGTTGGATGAACAGATGGGTGGATGGATGAATGGTTGGATGAACAGATGGATGAACAGATGGATGGATGGATGAACAGATGGATGAATGGTTGGATGAACGGATGGATGGATGGATGGATGAATGGTTGGATGAACAGATGGATGAATGGTTGGATGAACGGATGGATGGATGGATGGATGGATGAACAGATGGATGAATGGTTGGATGAACAGATGGATGGATGGATGGATGAATGGATGAATGGTTGGATGAACAGATGGATGAATGGATGGATGAATGGATGAATGGTTGGATGAACAGATGNTGGATGAATGGATGAATGGTTGAATGAACAGATGGATGGATGAATGGATGGACGGACCGATGGATGCATGATGGATGAATGGTTGGATGAACAGATGGATGAATGGATGGATGGATGGATGAATGGATGAATGGTTGAATGAACAGATGGATGGATGAATGGATGGACGGACCGATGGATGCATGATGGATGGATGGATGGATGAACAGATGGATGAACAGATGGTTGGATGAACAGATTATTGTTGGTAATACCAGTAAATTTCCAGTTCTCCCCTTAAACCAGCAGAAACCAAACTCTTCCCAGTTGAAACTGAAACTGATTTAAATATTTCCAAACTTTCTCCATGTTCCATTTTTTTTAATTTTTCTTGATTTGCATTCGGAAATTTTCCCAAATGAAACGGAAACGCTTGAGGACGAGCAGCAAACCAGTGAACTCCATGAAATTAACTGGGAAAAGGTTTTAATGGTCCCAGTCTCATTTCCTCTGATGTCAGCCGGAACAAAAGAACTGAATTTCTTCCTCCACTTAGATCAGTCGATCTCACACAGTAATGCAATATTTTCATATTTTCATATTTTCACCCTCATTCTTTTATCCACCATTTGAAAAAGCGAGAAGGGAAATCTTTTGATGTGGATCTACAAGGGGCGAGCCGGCGAACGCCATCATCATGAGCGTAACTCCAGCCTGAACATTACTTTTCAGGGAAAAGCTGCACAATAAGTGAAACTGACAATTTTCAAGATGAGATGGAAAACAGATGGAGACAGAGACTAAATGAATAGTTCCCAACTTAAGAGGAACGGGGGAGATAGCCGAGATGTCTGCTTTAAATTAGATTTTCTTGGACTCCTTGTTATTTTTCTTTTTAACTGTCTTCGCCGTTAGTTTGTTTTAATGTGGGCTGCTCTGTATTTAGCGAGCATATGAGCCTCTAATTAAAGTTTTCTTTACAACAAACTACTGTTTGTTTTTCAGAAAAAGTTACAAAAGTGTCCATGCCCCTTGGTGTTTCTCATGTTTTGTCACTTTGCAGCCTCACATTTCAGTGGATTTTATTGGGAATTAAAATTTTAATTAATTTGAAATAACCCAATCTCAATCAAAGTGTCTGTAAACATAATTTTGCTGGATTATAAATTGTCCCAGAAGTTATTGCAATAAATGATAATATTGTTTTGTTTTAGACCATTTTCAAGTAATATAATGGTAATGATGGAATAATACATTCTTAAAGTTCAGTAAACATTGAATTATAACAAACACTTAACAATGGAGCTATACAAAATAAATAAAACAACATTTAAAACGAAATCTGAATTCTGTGTAATCGAAAGTGTCCTTCAAAAAGTGACTAAGACCAAAACCAGTTTTAATCATTTCTACAAATGGAAATTATTGATTGTTTTGTTTTTTTGCTCATTGTAAAATAGGTATTTACTCCTGTAAAAGTTAACAAAAAAAATAATGTCGCATTTATTTAGTTGATTTTACTTTAAAAATAGTCTTAGCATTCTGCACCAACAGGCAAGAACACAATCCGAACTTTTCTTTTTACCGTAAACCTTTTGATTCAGAAAGAAGACGGGGACGGATAACAGCTTTTTACAAATTAAGTAGATTGATATACTTCAGTAATTCAAGTAAGATACAATCAAATATTTAATTATGAGTAACCGCAGAAAAATTGGTCCACTCTTTTGTAGCCTGCCATATCCAAAGAAACTGGTTAGCATCAAGACTTGTTGTGACTTCAGCCATATTTGATCAAATATGTCAGGAGGGAGCAGCTATTGGTCGGTTTCTAAGCTAGCGATAGCCAACTTTGGTAAAAACAGGTATGCTAATGCCGCAGATTAGCTCAACTTGAGTTTGTAGAAGCTAGAGACCAAGCTGGCTATAAGGTTGTCAACTAGCGCGCTAAATCTTAAATGCATTTCTAATAATATAAAAGAAAAAGGGATGCAGGCCTTTTCTACTAATTGTCAACACTACAACAACTAGAGAAGATAAGGCTAAGCGTAATTTTATTTCCTGATTGTTTCGGTTCAGGTAAAAATAAACGAAGGCGAGTGACACACCAACTCAGACAGATCAGATAAACTTTGTTTTTTAGAAGCTCCACCTGGTCTGGGTTCTGTTTCAGATCAGCTGAGCTAATGGCGCTAACAGCTAAACGCTCCTTTAAGGTTTTTACTTGACTTATTACAAGACATTTTCCCATAAGCTAAATAATCGATTAGTGGAACGAGAACTTTATCATCAATATTACTGACTCAAAACAAGCTCCTATACATAGTTGAAAAGTTACTTATAAGTCAATTTTGTCTTATTTAAAGTGAACTAACATACTTTCACTAGAAGCTACATACTTGGTAAGATTTTGTGTTTTTGCAGTGTAGTGATTTTCTGCTGTGAATGCTGCAAATCAATGACTGAATGCAATCTGCTTGTCTTTCTTTGATAGAAAATGTTTTTTAAACTGAATTCTCAGTTGGGTTTTGATCTGAACTTTGACTAGGCCATTCTGGCATGTAAATATGCTTTGATCTGAGCTATAACTTTGTAGCTCGGGTTGTATGCTTTGGGTTGTGCTAGAAGCCTTGTTTCAGTGTCTAGTTAATTTCCTGCATTCCCACAGCATGATGCTGCCACCACCTTGCTTCAAATGATCTATTCATCTACAAACAGGACTTTGATGTTTTTTGTGGATACATGGCTGGATTTTGTTGCTTACTTTCTGTAAACAATTCAACAATGTTGCAATTTATCCATGAAATTATTATTAGTAATTCAATAACCATTGTAAATTTCCTCGTGTAGTTTTTGGAAAACCATCACTGTTGTGGTTTAACTTGTTAGTTTCCCTTAAAATCCTGTTAAATAAACATTTGTTTGTGTTTGTAACATGATAAAAAGGCTGAGAAAACAGAAAGATTCCTGAGCATCAGTGTGAAAAGCAAAACAAATCCATCCTCTGGTTTCCATCAAAACGTGTTTGCTTGACCTTTATTAAAATCGAAATCTCATTTAGTGAGATTCTGTTGAAAATGGCAACATGGTTACCGGACCAGAACCGCAGGAACGAAGACAAGAGCAATGAAAAGCACGCGAACGTAACGCATAAAAACCGAGAGGTGGCTTGTTCTTTTTAGCTCCGGACCAGACGTGCTTTCTGAGCATCCACAGCCGGGTTTGATCTTTATTGTGCAGGCGGGTCCTGTCTGCTGTCGGAGCATCGCTGCGAGGCAGCGATAACTTCAGACAGACACCAACTACTTTGTTTTATGTCCACACAGAGAGAACCATTAAAAAAAACCCTCACACTTCAGTAGCACCTTCAAAGTGTCGGAAACCTCAAGCTGGGGTTTGATTCTTGTTTTCTTCTGCTTCCGTCCATCTCCAGATGTAGAAAAGAAAACACGCGAGTCAACTGGGTCACAGCTTTGTTGGGTTATCGAGCCGTCTGTCTTCTCCTCAAATGGACTTTCAAATAGTTGTTTGTGTAACTCTGAGTATGGTTTTCTCTTTCTGAGTGCGTATATGGGAGGAAATCTGAAATGTGACGGCTTTGCGTTCGTTCTCTACCTGTAATTTTCTCCACAGCAGCGATGGTCGACTCCAAAGAAAGTTTGGGGGTAATTAAATGTAAAGTTTTGCTTTTGGTATAAATATATCACTAATGACCAAGATTTAGTTTTATTTCGTTGTGCCTTTTAGTTTGTTTGCTAGTTTTAAATGAGTTATTATAAGTTAAATGTTTAGTTTTTTCATGTTTTGGTGCAGAAAAGGTCAAAGTTTTGTATTGTGGTTATGTAATAATTTTTTTAAAAAACGTGTTCAATTATTGTTGAACAACCATCTGACGGCTGTTTTCTGATGCCGCCATTTTGTGGACTAGCGTAGCGTAGCCGGCAGGATTATACGTGGTGCCATAATTTCTTGCTACCTGATGTAAACTGCTTCAGTGGGAAAAAAATTATTTCACGTTAGTTCAAAAATACGAAAATGAAGGATATTACATCTGCAATTTCTGTATGTTTTAGTTAACTTTATAACCGTCCAACATAATTCCAGTTAGTTATAGTTTTTCCACTTTAATTACCATTTTCATTTATTTCCGTTAATGAAAATGTTTTCTTAATTTCACTTTACGTTATTTCTTTTGTAACGTTGCTTTAGACATTTTGTGGGGGTTTTGCATGAGGGCAAAAAGACGAATCTGATTAGCTAATCTAGTTGGTGTGTGAGTCGCCTTTTTTAAATTAAACTGAACCACAACAAATTCTGCAGCACATCTACAAGCTCAAATTATCAAAGTCAAGCTAGCATAACTGAGCTACTTCCCTATTCCTTGCTTCTTCTTTTTTTCAATTTAACCCTTTTTCCTACTTGTCATAGTGTTGACGATTAGTAGTTAAGCACTGCTACCATTTTTCTTTTATATATCACAAATACATTTAAGATTTAGTGCGTTATGTTGACAACTGGACAGCTGAAACCAGTGGTAGCCATTTCTGGGCAGCAGCTTCTTGACGCTACTGCATGTCTATAGTTTTGCGTTGCAGGAAGTCACTAAATTAAGTCATTTACTTTTTTTATGCATATAAGAAACAGGAAACAAAGTAACAATAACAATTAGACTCTGTTTCTTTTTAAACTAGGAGTTATTTATGAAATTGTAGAGAAGAAAAACTTGGATTTTTTTTTTCTCAATTTTTGTCTGTAGGATTTTGCAAGAAAAAACAGGGAGAACAATATTTTCAGCATTTTTTTTTTTTAACTCATACTCAGTAAGTGTGGAGGAAACCAATCTGGATAAATTGTGAGATTGAAAAAAGAGTACAAAACTGTAAAATTACCTCAGTTGTGTATATTTCATCCCCAGAAAAAGTGCTAAAATTCTCATCCCAAAGCAAAATAGAAAGAAGAAATCACACAAAAACCTAAATTTATCATAATCTGACTGCAAATGGCAATAAAAACAAAATCCCTCCGGTCAGGTTCCAGTCGTTTTGAAGGCAGCAGTCGTCAAACCCAAGTATCTAATAGGAAATGTGAGCTGTGAACATGTTTTCTTCCTGAAACCAACCTTCTGTCACCTAACAACCTCGCCGCCACCAACACCTCTGTTTTTCAGCTCCAGTAAACAGATTTACGTGCGACTGTGTGGGCATGGTCACTGCCAAAATGAATGAACACATGTCCAGTGATTCATAAAATGTCAAACAATTTTATCCTTCTGTGGTTTTCAAATCCCAGCATTGATGTCAAAATGCAGGATTTGACTCAAAAATACTGATTCTTCAAACAAGAGGAATTATTTACCCAATTCATGTCTTGTTTTCTGTCTTAAATGATCAAATATCTGCTGTTTTTAAGAGAAATTATCAACAGTACTTTTCAAAGTAAGGGAGTTTACAGGACTCTCGCTAGTCCTGTAAATTTGGTTTGATTTGGGATCAAAATGGCAACATTTGTTACATTTTTATCTCCTGTGGTTTTCTTTCACACTGCACCGAGTCAAACAAACCAAACTTTTAAAAACCTGTTCCCCTCCTTGCCTGTGAGGGCGCTACACCAAGACACTGAGCGCAACTTCCTTCTTCACTAAATAAAAATGGAGTTGTGTCAGATTTGAGCGGTTCTAGGATTTCTTTTTTGTGTTTGGTAAAAGACAACAAGCCATTTCTCCGGCTAGGTTAGCTTGCTGTTTTGGTTGTATTTACCCAGAATACCCTGCACTGTAGTCCCCTTCCTGCTTTTGGAGTGGTTTCTGGTCCGCTTGGGGTTCACATATGAATCCGAACCGCACCAGAGTTCACTTCAACCGAACCGAAGCCAACGTTTGTAGGTAGACCAGGGTTTGCGAAGCGGAGTTGTTGGACAAACGGACTGGAGTTGGATTAAATCGAATGAAACAGGACTGGTGTGAATGAAAAGACTAATATTATGTTAAATGTGTGTAAATGTTTCTGAAATTGTCTCTTTATGATGTGGACAGGAAGAGTATCCATTGTTATGGAAATGGATAATGTGAGTCCAAACAAAACAATTATGTTGGTGAAACACATAAAATATGTCTAAACTACATCATATTGGATTTCTCCATTACTTAGTCGCAAATATTTTAACATCCTTTATAAGACTCACTGTACAAAGTCCATTAATCCCAAAAAGCTGAAAACCACAAAAAGTTGAGGGTCTCTGGGTTTTAGATTAAAGTTGAAGTGAAATAATCTGCCAAATTTTTCTATTTTTTAGAGAATTATTGACTAATAAAAGCTGTTTTTGCTGAAAAGTTGCTTGTCAGTTAGTTTTGTCTTATTTCAAGTGTACTAAGATATTTGCACTAGAAACTAGACCACAAATACTTGGTGATAGTTTGTGTTTTTGCAGTCCAGAACTGAACTCTCCACCAGCGAACTGCGTTTCTGCACCGTATGGAGATTAAAAGCCACCTATTAATCACAGGGATGATTTCACTTAAGCTTCAGAGTTACAGTGTTGTTTCAGACTAATTTTATTACTCCGACTGTTTGCTTCTCCCAATAAATCAATTAATATAAATCTGCGTCAGCCGTCTGCAGATGCTGCACGTCGCCTTTTGGACCGGCGCTGCCTCCAAACGGAGCCTGATGCTTTCGGCAGCAGCCTCCAGTCACATATGGCGTCGTGCAGATGGACAATCTGTTTCGGGCTTCAAAGTTAGAAGACAAAGTTCATTAACGCGGCATGAGCTTTGGGCCCGCGATTAGAAAATAATTTAATCATCCTCTTAATTATGTTCAGACATTTCTAAACTTTAGCTTGCCGTGCCAATCAACTTTAAATAAACAGCCGCCTCGTGGAGATCATGTTCCACTCTGAGTCACTTCATCTGCTGCGGGAAAATGAAATGAGTTGGTTTGCCTCAACTGGAAGGCACATCAACACTCATTAGGAAGAAGCTCGACTCCTTCGCTTCAGTCGGACAGAATAAGATACACAAACACGTTTTCAGATGCCAAAATACAGAACATGTAGCGTATTTAATCTACAGACTGTGGATTAAACTTGATCTGTAGATATAAAGGTCGTTTATCATCACTATCTACTCTCACTGTAGTGCTACTTTTTTATTTTCAAAGACTAGATGCTTGATGTTACATTTGGAATAACAAACTTAGGCATGTACGCTTAACTTTACTTATTATATCTCCAGTTAGCAGAAAAAATTCAGTAAAATATGTTGTCACTTTGTGCCTTTAGGTATTGATAATTTGCTCCAATTCTGACCAGCATTATCACAACTGTTACCAGATTACTTTTAGTGAGCTACGTAAGTGTTACGGAAGATGTAACGCATTAGTGAATGGAAGCAGCTAAAAGTCTTATCAATTCTTCTGTTTTGTACATTTGAGTATTAGGGCAAAACTAAGAAAGATTAAAACAATAAAAATATGAGAAAAAACTCATTAATAAAATCAAAATATGAGAAAAAGGTTGTAATATTATGTAATACATATGTAATATTAGTTGTTTCTATTTAATTTGTATTTTTAAAATGTCTTCCATTGTTAAAATTTTGAGTTTATTGAATTTTGAGAGTGTATTCTAACATTATTATACCAATAATATAGTTACTAGATCATGGTCTGAAAACAACAATATTGTTGTTTATCGCAATAACAAAATTTTATTGCAAAATAAAATTTGTGATAAAAATTTTATTTAAAAAAAAAAATTAAATGACAATTTTAAAAATATTTTAAAAAAATAAATGAAATTTTAAAAACATTGATTTTTTTAAAAAATAAATTACATTAAAAAATTTACATTTAATATTTAATTTTTGTAATGTATTTCTTAAATAAATTACATTTGAAAAAAAAATTTTAAAACACTGTTTTTTATTTTATTTTCTAAAAGTAAATGTTTTAAAAATGTTTAAAAAAATTAAAATTATAAAATTTGTATCGCCTAGTTTTAGGATGTATAAGTACATCTTAACACTTGTGGTAACAGAAATGTTATTCTGAAAGCTAAATTTGGCATTGAAGCTTCATAATACTAAAGTTAAGTAAATAAAATGAAATCAAAATGTTATCAGCCAAACTATGTTAAGCAGGGTGAAATAAACTTACATTTTCAAATAATTGAAATGGTAAAATATAGTTATTTTATTGAATAATTTCCAAAATAAAACCCCGACCTGCAAACTGAAAGAGGCTAAAAGGAACCAAACAGGCTGACGTGGTTCAAGGCTTTTCTTTCTTTGTGATAATTTCTTGTTTTCCTCTTTACAATCATGTTCTGTCTCGCTTGTTTTCATCCTATTTCTGAAGTGTTAACCCTGCTTTGAGTGCTTTTCAATCATTGTTTATTTGTGGTCCTTTTACACCTTTTTGCAACCATTTCTGTCCCTTTTTGTAGTCATTTCACACCAGATTTGCAGTATATATTCATGTCATCCTAGCCGTTTCATGCATAACTGGGGTCCGAATATATTTGCAGGAAAACAAATAAGCCACACAGATACAATTTGTTCTGTGATGTATCTACACTTTAAAAGATTTAGTTTTTTTAGGTCTTGTTATAGTATATATGTTTGTTTTTCCACTTTTATTAAATAAAAGTATTTATAGGCTGTTTTGTAGGCATCTTATCTTTATTAATATTTTACTGCTTCTTGTTTCACGGCTCTTCCAGAGAATTTAGTGACATTTAAAAGACTACAAACCTCTTTTTTTAATTCAAAATGCTCTTTTTGGTCCATATACTAATAAAGGAATATATTCAGTTTTTGCAACCTGCACTATAACTGCTAATGCGCTAATAGTGGAGCTAATTTTTCAGCTAGTGTTTCTGAACTTAGCTTATTTTTTCACTAATCTATTTGACTGTTCTGTAAACTTTCAGAATAATAAACAAATACAACTTTTAAGGCCATTAAAAACATGTAAATTATAAGCTCAATGCATTTTGAATTGAAGTTAACGTGTTAGCATTAGCGTTAGCATATGTTTTTTGCTAATTTACTTGACCTGTAAACTTTCAAATGAATGAAGTTTTACATTTTTGTTAAAGTTTTGGTTGTCAACTGTTAAGAACTCAAAATATTAATACTCTTATTTTGAAAGTGGTGAAAACTGTTTACGCGTCATTTCTGTTTCCTCCCAATGACATTTTAAAACAATTTAAAAATAAAACACAGACAGTAGAGAGCGATATAGACATAAATCCAAGACTTAAGGTCATTGAAGAACATCTAAATTATAATGTCAGTGTATTCTGAATTGAAGCCGGCACATTAGCATTAGCGTTAGCTTCCACTAAACAGTGAGTTGGTTTGGGGTTTTGCTAATGTTTATGATTAGAGCTTTGGGGTTAGCATTTCAGTTAGCGGTTTGTTGCAGTTTGATTCAACATGGCAAAGAAAACTCCCCTCACTGGCAGATTATTTCACTTAAAATATGGGAAACATTTCATCTTATAAGTGAAATAAGTTACTAGTTACTAGAAACAAGCACCTGTAACTTGTGGAAAAGTTGGTAAGTTAGTTTTGTCTCATTTCAGATATTTGCGCTTGAGACTACACCAAAGTACTTGGTAAATTATGTGTTTTGTATATTTCTGGAAGTTTATCCAGTGTGGGTTTTTCTTAGAAAGCTTTCTTGATTTAATGTCACTTGTATTTTTTGTTTTGGAGACAGTAGATGGTTTAATTTGGCTTTTTTCTCACTCAGAGTCTCCCCTTCATCCACACCTGTATCAGATGTGGTGGAGGAGAGAGAAAAGGCCTCTCTGAGAGCGAGGGGACATCATCCAGTGAGAATCAGAAAATAGCTGCCTCTCCTGGGCCGCATTAGTCTGAAGGTCACCGAAGGGGAAAATGACCCCGCTTCCTCCCTCTCCTCGTCCCTCTCCCCTGTAATTGAGTGTGGTGCATGGTCAGGGAGCCCGTGCTCATTGGCAGCCCCGAACATGGTAGTTAGTTACACGCGTTTTCACCGTAATTACCAGGCAGACTCTCGCTGTCTCCAGATCTTTTCAAGGTCGCATCAATTTCACAGCCATCCACGCCGTCCACCCCCGCTCTGTCCGTCTCTCCGCACGCCGTCCGCCGTCATTACAGGCTTTCAGAGCCCCAACTTCCTCCTCCTCCTCCCTTAAAAGCATATCGAAATCAAAATGGCAATTATTAGCTGATCATCCAAAGTCTCTTCCCTGGGACTGTCGCTGCGGTGGGAGGAGTGCTGCGATATCCTTCGAGGCTGAGAGTGACTCATCTCTGGCTGTAAATGTTATTACTGACTCACTGTCATGCAGATTTACAGCAGCATGACTGCTAACCACCATTAAATGCAGCTCGATTGCCTCTAAGCGAAGAGGTCAGTGATTTTTGGCAAAACATTGGACTGCCCTCGGAGTGTGATGTAGTCCCAAGGCCAAAGATACTGGCACAAGCAGTTCTGCAACGCTAGCGCCCCCTGTTCACCTTGTTTTGCCTCAGCTGTGCTGCCTCACATCTCCATCAACACATCTGGCAGACCAGTAAGGAAGTCAGAGTCCTCCAGCACACACCCATCGGACTTTCTGGTTTCAGTCAAGACTCTTGGACTTTTAGTGATTAATTTGAACCTTTTGTGTCATAAGTCAAGGATTGTGTGCAGAAATTTCAGTTTGTCGTACATTTTTCTAATCTGCAGAGGGTCAACGTCTTGTTTAGTCTGCTTTTTTCCAACTCCAGTCTGTTCGCCTGAAAAGTCCAGTTCAGTTGGGAAGATGTGAATGCACAATTGACCAAAAAAGCGAAGTCTGGTTCGAACCTCGGCCTCGGTTCAGTTGAAGTGAACTCCGGTTCAGTTCGAATGCATATGTGAACGCCAAGCAGACCGGAGACCGCTCCAAAAGCAGGAAGCGGACTACAGCGCATGGGATTGTGGGTAAATACAACCGAAATAAACTCTCTAATGTTAGCAAGAGAAATGCCACGAGGTTTTTACCAAAGACAAAAGAGAAATCCTACAAACACTAAAATCTAGGCTAGGCTAGCAAGCGAAATGGATAGTAAGACAACCTGAAACTGCTAAGCTCTGTCAGCACTCCATTTTTGTTTACATTTCATGAAAACGAAAGTTGTTGCACTCAGTGTCTTCTTCTGAGGTTTTTATGTTGTTTCCTGCAGTGGTTCTTGGTGCAGCGCCCCCACAGGTGAGGAGGGGAACAGGTTTTCTCAAAGTGGTTTGATTTGTTTGACTCAGTGGAGTGTGAAAGAGAACCGTACCAGATGAAAATTTTAAAAATTTTGCATTTTGCTCCCCAATCAAACCAAGTCTAAGGGTGAGAACACGCTTAGAGACAAGTTCAAATACTCAACATCTGAGCTTGTTTAGCATTTGATCATCAAGTTGGACCTCAACAGCATAAATAACAAGCTTCTTGCTTAATGGCAGTTGGATCCACCATCACATGTTCCAACTCTGAAGCATAATCTGCATAACTTTAAAAGAGTGGACGATACCATTCCAGACCCCTAAAGTTAGTCGTCTTTCTCATTTCCAAAACAAGATCTGATGTTTGAATCAGATCATTGTTCTATTCCAATACCCAGTTTGGTCCAACTTCCAACCAATCTTGCTAATCCATTCTTAGATGTGAAGCCTCTCCTTTCTGTCCAATCTGTCCCTAAAACCTTCCTGCAGATTCTGGACAAACTTGGTTTTACCTTTTGTCAAAACTCGGTTGTGAAAAGACGTAAAAAATTGTTTTGTACTTTATAAAATCCTTTGTAAGAAAATTAAAAGTCTCCATCTGCATCTATGGGCCATATTTGTATCATTTTTAATTGCCCCCAGGCCTCACTTTGGACACCCCTTAATTAATATGTACAGTTTTGACAGAGCTGATGAGAGATAATCATAATAAATTCCTGTTTTTTAAACTCATTTAAGTTGTGGGCTATATAATCATCCCACTCTGGAGAGAAAGATGCTTAAATAAATCCTGAAGAGGCCAAAGTTAATGACATTCATGGCCATGATGAGTGTATGTAAACTTCTCACCAGAACCGCACTCCAGTAGGCTTTAACAGCATAAGCACCACTCAAATCAAGGCGCAGCACAGCAGAACATCTGTTTCGTCATTTTGTTCCATTTGGTGCCGCGTGTGTTGGCAAATGGCCGACAGAGCCACCTGTTCACCGCCGTCGCTGCACAATCCAATCCCCCCTCTCCCACCCGGACGCGGTCTCAATTTTGGTATCTCGCAGAAGATGTCCGCTGAGTGCTGCTGAAATGATCGCTTCGCTAAGTGGTTGTGATTTGTTTATGTTTCCTGTTAAACTAATAAGTCCTCATATCACTGTCAAGGCCTGACATTGGGAAACGGAGGCGGATGATTCTTGCTCTGATTACACGGCACTCTGATGGCGCAGATTAGTGAGAGTGCCGCTTCATGGATCCTTGTCCCAGAAGAAAAAAAGGAGGCCGACCGGGTGGGATGGAGGCTGATTGTGTCGACGTTTGATTCAGTCACAACGTGTCAGGACTATCAGCCCGTACCATCTGCACGTGTCCCGCATCCTCGGAGTTGAATTGATTGAGATTTATTGCGCAGGATGATTAAAGCCATGGCAGCCGCTGTCGATATGAGGGAACACGCATCAACTTCCTGTTCAGTGACAAAGGAGGGTTGACGGTTGACAGAGTCACTAGAGGAGCTTCCAAAGTCTGAGAGATTCAAGGTTTAACATGAGGCAAAGGGACTTACAAGCCAAAGAAAAAAAAATAAGGGAGGAAAAGAAAAATTCACATTTTTGCATGTTTTTGTGCTTCTATTTGGGTTTTAACTGCTTCTAAAAACAATCCAGGCGCTTACCAAACCGTTATTTATTTATTTTTGAAAAAAAGTTTAAGCTTTTTGGTGTCTGGAAAATGAGCCCTGGGATGTAAAATCCCAAATTAGCAGGTGCTGCCATGTTACCTAGCAACCATAGCAGAGTTCCATTGTAACCTAGCAACCCAACCGGATCTCCAGCACGTTTGGTCAGCTGGTTTTACCGCTGTTTGATAATGGCTGCCGGAAGAGACAAGTGTTTTGTTGTTGACTTGCCATCCAGAAACCACTTCCTGCATTCTTGTTGGTTGTGCAGGAGGCTCTACTAATGCTTTTCAAGGACGTGCAGTTGTATAATTGTGCATCTGTTTGCAGCCACTTCATTCTCGATTGTAAACGTTCACTGAGAAGGTTAAAATCTCATTATCTAAGAATGATAATGAGAAAATGTAATGAACATGGTTTGTAAAGTCCATAGATCTATCCTAAACTGTTCAAGGAAGCATAATAGATCACCTTCAGGTGAGTAAAGCTGCTTTTATTTTTTTGTTGAAGGGTTATTTGTTATAGATCCAAATTGTAAAGAGTTTTGCAGGGTTGCATCATTAAAAGAAAGGAACCCACTTTTTCAAAGTTTCAAAGGTCTCGACTGCAAACTTGTCAATTGTGAGCAATAAAAGCAAGATTTAGGTCACTTTTACTGTAAGATTTAAATTTTTGTCTGATAATTTTGCCCTGATTAAATCTAAACAAAACACTCCAGGACTGGCTAGTTGTATCATTCTGGGGCTTCACTTTGGACGCCCCTGGTTTACCCAGATCCCAGCAGGGTCGGCTGCGCTTTGGGACCGCAGGACTCGGCCTAATGCGCCTCTAAGCTGTCCTTGACTGGTTCTGGATCCTTTGTGCCAATACCGGGATGATTAATTGCCCGGCTGGTCTCATCTGTTGGTCCAGGAAAGGCTCCGAACCCCTGAGGAACAAACAAACCTACTTAACCATTTAGTGCTTTCTCTGCCTCCGGTTACCACTCAATCCATCCACCTGGAAACGCTCCGACAGCCGCGGTCGCCGGGGAGCCGCGGCTTCTCCGACGCCGCACTTTTAATCATTCTGCATCTCCGCACAGATACACAGAAACAGAAACCATCTCCAGACGGCAGCTTTAAGGAAATCCTATTAATCACTTCCTGCCGTTGGTAAGCTGAACGTACGCAGGTGTGAGCTCACGAAAGTGAAGTCCACTGTTTCAGAAACGCACTGCAAAAACAAAAAACAACCAAAATCTACTCCATAAAATTAACGCTTTCAGCTTCTATGCACCACAAATCTGGAACAAACTTCCAGAAAACTGAATAACAGCAGAAATATTGAGTTCCTTTAAATCTACACCTGTTTAGAGTTGATTTACAATCATAATAAATGAAACATTGACCAATATAATTAACTAATGGTTTTTTTGTCTGCCGCTCAACAAAATGTGAAGTTTACTAGTTTGTATCTTTTATGACTTTATATTTTTTGTTTTTATGATTTTTACGTGTCTTGTTGCTGACATGTGCTTTACAAATAAACTTCATTGATTGAAGAATCTGTTATTTCTACAGGTTAAATTTTATAATTAAATTTTTTAAAATTAACAAATAACAAGTATCATATTACCACTTTTTTTTTGTCATTTCTTTTGCCAAAAGTGATTTTTTTTTTTGTGCCTAAATCGTCTTTTTTTTTTTTCTGAAAAAAAAAATCTCCAATCACCAGTTTTAAGTCTGGTTTCTTTTTTTAAAAAAGCTTTTGAAGTAATATAATGTTAATGGCATCATAATGCAAGAACACATTCTCTAAGATCAGTAAAGTTTAAATTCTAATAAATATTTAACGTTGGAAAATAAACAAACTGTTAACAAAAACGACAAATCATTTAAATGGAAATTGGTGAGCTTCTGATTAATTATTTTGCTTATTCCGTCAGGAATAGCCACACAGTTAATAAAGTAACTGCATTAAGTCTAATTAAAGCTAAAGTCTGTTTTTGCAGTGTGCTCTTGGGGAGATGAGTGTGCAGAATCCATCCTGATTTAGAGCCAATCCCTCTGAGGCGAGCCTCCGAGCGCAAACCGAAAAACCGAGTTCTGTCTGCGCCGATAAGGAGGTCACAGCCGCCGCGCCGCGACACGCGGGGAGATTGCCGGACTTCTCACGGTCAGCAACCTTCTCCTCCTAATGCAGCCACCTGAGCTGACCCAGATTCCTCAACGCCTCCCAATTGGTCCTTAAGGAGCTCATAGCAGATGGCCGTCATACACCAAAGGCTGCAGATAACAGCCATTTATCAAAGCATTAGAGGACTGCCATGGAATAAGGCCACCGGACATGCATCGGCCCGCTCACAAATTCTCAAATGCACCTTTCAGAAATGTTGCTCATAAATAATTCAGTGGCCATCGGCGTCTCTAACCCTGTGTTTTCATGGACTTTGTCTGTATTCTAGTGGAAAAACACAACTTCTATTAAGAAATTAAATTAAAATCACGTGAATAAGTTTGTAGAACATTCAGCCATTGCAATGGGCTTGTCACAACGAGCCTCTAAAGTTTTCACAGAAACTATTGTTTGTTTTTTCTGCAAAAGTTACAAAAGTATTCAAACCGCTTCACGTTTTGTCACATTACAGCCTCAACTTTCAATGGGTTTTATTGGGATTTTAAATGACCAACACAAAGTAACGTTGTTCTGCAAATGTTTCATTTAAAATAGCCCAATTTCAGTCCAATTAGGTCTGTAAACATAACTGCACATGCTTCTCACAATAACACATTTTGCTGGACGATAAATTGTCCCAGAAGTTATCGCAATAAACGATAATATTACTGTTTTGAGACCATTTTCAAGTAATATGTTAATTATTAAAGGACATATTCTCGAAGGTAAACTTTAAATTTGAATAAACGTTCAGCTCTGGAATATCAAACTTAATAAAACAACAAAAACAATAAATAAAATGAATCATGGAGTCTCTGTAACCAAAACAGACGGAAGACGTTTAAATCCACATTCCAGTGAAAACAGAGTAAAAAACCCGATAAATCATACAAACTGACATTATTCAGTTTGTTTTCATTTATAATTTGAAAATAAGTCTGACTTTATTCTCCTAATACTATGAATTTATTTTCAATTTATTTTTTTTTATTATTTGTTTTAGTTCGGCCCTAATTCTCCATCATATTCTCCACTTGTAAGAGTAAACTCTATCTTCTAACTAAAAATCTCATCATGAAAAGAAACTTTCTAACGACGCCCAGCGTCGTTAAAGCTGCACCAACGATTATTAAAACTTGTCTCGCTGTCCAGCGAAAGCACTGATTATAATTTAAGTGTCTTATTGTGCGCCTTCGTTTGAGCCACATCCGTGACACAGTCGGTTCTCTTTAAACTCTTAATTTGAAGCAATCAACAACTTGGCGTGAACTCCTCTGATTGCTGGCGACTTCCTGCGCCACCCAGGAAACCAGGCGGCGGCGACGGCGGCTCCGCCTGCCATGATGGGAGGCGATTTCTGGACGTTTGATTGGATATTTGTCATGTGGTAATTCCTAAATAGGAGGCATTAGTGATCTGGGTCAGAACCCAGTGGTAGGAGTAGGCCTGTCATTGACCACAGTTCAGTTAGACATATTTCTTAATTAGCCTCTCTGCCTGCTCTCCTCAAAGTAATTAACTTGATCAGAAAAGACCTTGCCTGAAGTCGGAGCAGAGTCGCAAAAAAATAAAAAAAATTTATGGCAATGACTAACTGTGTTAAAAAAATGTGAAATCATATGTTTATCCCAGGCTGTCTGCAATTAGTATGCACAGAGAGCAGCCTAATTTCAAATCCTCGTAGATTACTCTCGGGGAAGTGATCTGGGAATGTGCTATCATAATTTATTTGGCTCAAGGTGTCGGTTTTTTCCTTTTTTTTTCCACTCTCATCTTGCAGAACATTTTTGCGCGTGTTTGTACTATAACAAGAAACAAATTAAAATTGAACATGACACTTTGACTTCTGCTTGTTTTTATTTGTTTTATGGCGCACATGCTCCTCAGGTCTGTTTTTTCTGCTCATCTTAGAGAGACGGAGTTTGACCAGAATCCATGGAGACGGGAAGATAAAGCACAGAATGATTCACACTGTAATTGCATCAGAGACAACAAAGCGCACTGAAAAAATCCTCTTTGTTTGTGCATCGTTCATTGTCTTGTCCTGACCTGCTTGGTGGAAGTTTACAAGTACAGAAGTTAGTGTGTAATGTTAGCTTAATTGGGTACATATACTAATCTAGATATGAAAATGTAGCAGCTTAACCAACTCATTTTTAGCTAATTAGCTGAACAGGATTTCTGAATTATTGCTAAAAAAAGAACATGTGACATTTAACAACTAAAACATTAACAAATGCTTATGTTGCTGCTTTTCTAACTTCCTGTTGCAGTTAGCTATGCTGCCTTGCAACCAAGATGCCTGACACAGCAGGACTACTTTTTGTCAAAGACCATCACATCTGGTGTTCCTCAAGGCTCCCTTCTCATCCCATTTTTATTAGTTATTATTACTACATCAGATACAAGATATCTTGCCATAAATATGCTTTTCTAAAGTCCTGTTGCAGCTAGCTATGCTGCCTTGTGATTAAAAGGCACCTGACAGAGCAGGACTACTTTTTGTTAAATATCATCACATCTGGTGTCCCTCAAGGCTCCTTTCTCAGCCCACTTTTATTAGTTTTTACTAACTCAGTACAAGATAACTTACTATATATATTCTAACTTCCTGTTGCAGCTAGCTGTGCTACTTTGTGACTAAAAGATGCCTGACAGACCAGGACTACTTTTTGTCAACGTAGTGATCTGTGCATTAGCTAACAGTGTGTTTTTTCTGACATTTGGACTTTTCCATTCACCATATAGACCACATAATGTATTTTTTTCTTTTTCAATCAAAGTTTCTGCCAAATGTAAATTGCTATGTCACATGCTAACAGCTAAAGCTAACCGCTAATGATCAGAAAACCTGGCATTAAAACAACATCCTAGGAGGTTAATTGTCCCTTGTGGGATATAATGGATGAATGTGACCCTGGAACTTCACGCTGGTGAAAGTTTTACTGTTTGACTTTTACTTTTTCTGTTTGCAGATGTATTATTTTATGTTACACTATTATATAGGAGATATTTGCTGATATTATAAATATATTGCCTTTTAAAAATCAGGTTTTTTCCTGCTACACAACTTTATGAAAATTTATAAATATAGTCAATGACAAAATGAAAGTATAATTAGTTGTTATATTTTTTTTAAACTAAAAAAAATAACAGTCATTAAAAATACTAAATTGTAACTATAATTTTAAAGTAGACTCGATAGATTTTAGGAGTGTAATGTAGGCAGTTTTATGCAAATAAATGGTAAAATTTCACTGAGATTTTGTATGTTACCATGAAACTGTTTCTAGATTTTGGGTATTTAGAGGATTTTAAAATGTTACTGCAATAAAACCACAAACATTGATCTTCAGAAATGCTAAATTTTTTTTTTTTAGAAACTGTGTGTATGGTGACCAAAAAATTTTTTATTTCCCCCTCAGAATCCATTGTTCTGATATAAAAACCTAAACAAATACATAATCTGAACGCCATGTGTTCCTAAATATATGGGATTATCAAATATACCAGCATGCTATTAATAGCCAAACAAGATATTAGCCTCAAGCATCAATAACAAACCTCCGTTGTATTTACAACCAGCTCAAAAGGCGAAAAGTAAATCTCTTCACCCTACATTGAACGTTTACAGCAAACTTGTCCAGATGTCTCCTCTTCCTCTTCCTCCTAATCCCTTCTATGGATCAGGGCTTAAGGTCCATCTTTTCCAATTGGCTAATGATCTATTTCAAGCAGTTGGAAAATATTTGTCTCAGTTAGTTCTGGTGTAGAAAAGTTTGAGAGATGGTGCTGAGGGGAGTGCAAAATCAATAAACCTATCCGAGAACGGCGACATGATATATGCGGGCCGGGCGGCCTCTCGGCGCGAGCCGCAGAACCTGGCAGAGCCCAGAAAAGATGAATATGTGCTGCTTAAAACATCATAAAGTGCTCGCGGTAAAAACAAAGCTCTATCAGTGGTTGTTTTAGACGGCCATATATTGCAAGAAAAGTAAGATTTACTGTTGTTGGAAACTCTAAATCTGGGACAGAAAGTAGATTTTTACCGCTAGAAAAGTTTACATCAACTGTCTGTCAGCAAATACAAATACACTGCAAAAACAGAAGTAATTTTGGTTTCGTTTTGGTGCCTCTACACTTTCTTTAGTGCAACCAATTCTTTAATTCCTAATGATTGGTGATCTCCATTGCAGGCAAAACAAAACTTATTTTAATTTACATTATTTAAAAAATCTAATTTTTGTGGCTCTGGAGTACTATCAGTTTGGTCTACACTGCAAAATCACAAAAATATCACCAAGTATTATTGTCTAGGTTGTAGTGCAAATATTTTAATACACTTGAAATTAGACAAAACTAACTTGCAAATAATTTCATCAGGAAAAGTGCTTGTTCCATTGGTAGATTTCACTTGTAACACGGGAGAAATGTCTTCGATAATCTTCCAAAATTGAAATTATTGACTTAAATCAAGCTGGTATATCTTCATGAAAAGTTACTTGTAAGTTAGTTTTGACTTATTTCAAGTTTACTAAGATATTTCCACTAAAATTAGACAAAAATACTTGGTAAGATGTTGTGTTTTTACAGTGTAGCAACAGAATGAGTTTATTCTGAGTCAGCGTTTTAATGGGAGATTTCGTTGTTTTTTTTTCTAACCCCGACTTTACCTGAAACACACAAAATGTCATCGGCGTAATCCGTGATTAATATCCACACTTGCAATTACAGCCCTAATCTGGGAGGAAGTTGGTGTTTTCATTCTTTTTCCGATCTGGGATTTAGGGTCGTCCTGGGATCCGCGGCGTTGTCTGAGCATGCACGGGTAAATGAAGAAATAGATTCTGTTAATGAAAAATGCAACAGATGGTGGCAGTAAACCCGATCCCTGCAGAGCACGAACATTTCCTGCAGAATGACGGAGAGCAGATTAAGGTCATTTTTGTCTAGTTTTTCAATTTATATGTTCATGCTCAGAGGGAAGTGACAAAAAAAAAAAGGAAAGCTGGCATCCTGCCTCGACTCACTCTGGGAAATCCAAATGTCAATGAGCACATCATGAAAATGTGCAAAGATTCAAACGTTTTATGGGCGGCCGGAGCGAAAACTGCCCCTCAGAAAGCCTTTTGTTTATCAGCATGACAACCAGGCTGCAGCCCATCAGCAGGAAGTCCTGTTTAAAACACCACAACCAGAGTGAGACACGTTCAATTTGTTGTCAGTTTCATGCTCGTTTTCCGTCGGGTTATAATTTTTTTTTGACCATGATCGAGTGGGGAGAAAAAGTCTGTATTCATGAGTTTTTCTGCTTTGTCCTTGCGCCGCCTGCAGATTCATACCAGAGCCGTTTCAATGTCATTATTTGAATGGAACAATCTTCCTGGAGACAATGAGCAATTTTCACTGTACAAATTGAATTTCTTTTCTCCTACAAACTGAATAGAAGTTTTCCTCTAAAGCAGGTGTCAAACCGAAGGCACGTGGGCCAATCTGGCCCACCAGAGCTGCTTATGTGGCCCTCAAGACTCACATAAATACAGTTTAGTGCTGAAATGTAATTTTATTAGTCAAATCAAATCAGTTTCATCTGTATAGTGCAAAAGACTTCATTTTATCAAGCAATACAGAGAAAGCTGTAATATTTCAGCCCAGTTTTATTTTTTGTTTAAAAATGTTAAAAGTTGACAGGAAATTTTGTACATAAACCATCAAAAACAAGGAAAATATAGCAGCGAATTAAATAAAACTCGTCTTTCTGTAGGTTTTGCATGTGTAATAAAAATGTTTTATAATTTTAAATAGCTAAGTGTCAGCTGAAGACTACTGATTTATATATATATATATACCTATCTTAACTATCTTTGCTATTACTGCTATTGGTGTATTAAGAAATGATTTAAAATAAACAAAACTGGTATTTTAAGCCTGGCGCGTCGCCAGGCTTAAAATACCAGTAAGAATTGAAGTATTTAGTAAAAAAATCTACTGAAGTATTGAGTAACTTATCAAATGATCAATCATTTAATGTTTAAAAATTAGGTTTTTTGACAAAAATGGGATTTTGCTACACTGTACTTTTTATTTTTACTTGAGTAATTTCATTATGAAGTATTTCTACTCTTACTTGAGTAAAATTTCTGGATTTTCTACCCACACAATGAAAAACAAACATGTTTTAACCATAAACTCACCAGACACAGCTGCAGTTTTTTGTTAGTTACAAGAGTTTTTCATTGAAAGAAACGGATCTGGAAACATTTTTTTGGTCGATTTTGTTATGTTTTGTTGTTATTTTTGTCCTTAAAATACCAAAATTTCCACTTTACTTTATATTTTGATCTGATTCTGTATTTTTTCACTTCCAATCTGTCATTGCACTAAGTAAATGTAACTGCAATCGGCTGTTAGAGGACATTCATCATGTTGATGTAAATAAAACTGAGTTTGACTGCAAAGTATTTGCTGCTTTGCAACACCAACCTGTCCAACCTTACGTTAGCATGACAGCGCAAAGCTAGGTGTAAACAAACGAGATGCAAAAAGGGGGGAAGTCGTGTCATAACGCGGCAGCATTCGCACTACAGATCTGGCAACCCGCTCAGATCGAACTCAAAGCACCCGCATGGCAACTCCCCACAGGAAACACGATCTAGTGGCTGCGACAGATGCCTGGGATGCAGAGCAGTTAGTGTCAAATATCTGCACATGCTCGTCGGCCTCGCTCTTAGCATCACGCATACATCACTGCGTATGTGTGAAGAAGGTCAGCGATATGAAAACAAGCCACCTCGGTTGTTGCTACCGAGACTGCGGCGGAGTCACTTCAGCTCTTAGCGTCCCCCCCCCTAATTCCTCGGTGACAGAAAACAGCTAATGACCAGCAGATGGATGTGACAGAATGAGGATGATTTACTGAAAGTGTAAAAACCGAGGCAAGATAACGAGTGTAAAGCAAATCAGGCAGATTAACTGAAGAAACCATGCTGCTATCACTCCTTAAAGGGACAGTTCTGGTATTTTCTTCTTCTTTTTTGAAGAAAAGATATGTGGAGATGTTGAAAGTAGTTATTATTTTTTGCCTTGCAGTAGACAGCTGTCTGAGATCTCAGTCTGAAGAATCGGGGAGAAATTATCATGAAGGAATCAAGATAACAGCTTGTGAGAGGAGGTTCCCACCAGCTCTAGTTGGAGCAAACACACTATTAGGATTTTTTTAATTGCTCTGTTTTGGCAGTTGTTTCGTTGGCTGTGTTTTCTCAAATAAAAACTGCTTATCTGTGGAATTGCACATGGTTAGCATAGCAATGCAAAGAGGCAATTTGCACTTTTAAAGCTAGAAGTATTATTCCATTCACTAAAGCTATTAGTCTTTGTAGCTGTTGCTGTTGGCTTGACACTTTGGGTTTTAATGGTGTTTAGATTAGCTTGCTGTTAGCAAAGCAGCAGTTAGCTTAAAATTATCTTGAGTAGCTCCTACTTCTAGTTAGTTATTAGCTTAATTAGTTGTTTTGTAGCTGTTGCTTTATGTAGGTGTTAGCTTGAAAAGCTTTCTTAGATTAACTCGCTATTAATCTAATTAGTTGTTAGCTAAGTATGTGTTAGCTTAAAATATTTTATCCTGAGTATCTCCTAGATTAACCATTTAATATCATTATTTATTGTTTTGTAGCTGTTGCTTTACATATCTGTTACCTTGAATTCTTTTTAGTTTGAATGCTGTTTAGAGTAGCTTCCTGCAAACCTGATTCACTGTTAGCTAAGTAGGTTTTAGCTTAAAACTATCTTGAGTATCTCTTAGATTACTTATTAGTCTAATTAGTTGTTTTGTAGCTGTTGCTTTATCTAAGTGTTGGCTTGAGAAGGTTTTAGTTTGAATGCTGTTTACATTAGCTTGCTGCAAATCTAATTACTTATTAACTAAGTAGCCATTAGCTTGAAACCTTTGGTTTTAATGCTGTTTAGAGTAGCTTGGTGTAAACCTGATTCGCTGTTAGCTAAGTGTGTTAGCTTAAATTATCTTGAGTAGTTCCTAGATTAGTTATTAGCTTGATTAGTTGTTTTGTAGGTGTCGCTTTTTGTAGCTGTTAGCTTGAAATGAATTTAGTCTGAATGCTGCTTAGATTAGCTCATTATAAACTTCATTAGCTATTAGCTAAGCAAGTATTAGCTTAATATACTTTATCTTGAGAAACTCATTGATTAGCTAGTTATTACTTTGATTTGTTCTTTGAGTACCTATTGGCTTTGAAAGGTTTCATTTGAAGTAGTATTTAGCTTGAGTGGCTGTTAGCATTGGTAGCTATTAGCTTAGATAGCTTGAGAAAGAGTAGTAGTTAGCCTGATTATCAGTTGTTTTGAATATCTCGAACCTTGACTAGTTATTAGCTTGGATAGCTAACATGTTAGCTTTGTTTAAACTGTAATTTTACTAAATAAATAGAACCACAAAGCAGCAACTGGATGTAGCTTTATTAACCAATAGCTAACGGTTAGCTGTGACATACGAAAAGAGCCGAACTTCCAGTCACTCTTACAAACATTATGTCCGAGTTGGATAAAAAACAATAAAACAAAGCAGTGCAGGCCGTAAACCCGGGTTCAGCCTGTGATTATGGGCCGTTTTGGAGAAAAGCTTTCTGGGGAGAAGAAATCTCTGCTTCTGAGATGATTTAGTCGTCTGTGGTCGTTTTGTGTGACGGACCCACTGACCTCTGAATAACTCTTTCCCAGCCAAAGACAACTTACACTGACTGTTTCCAGCCCCAAAACAAAGAAAAAACAACCAACTCTTCAAGAAAAACAGCAACAAATCTCAACCTCTAATGAAATGTCCCATATGTCATTGACTACATTCAGACTTTTTGGTTTTATTTTGTTAGATTTTGACCAGAAACAAATCCCAGAGGACTTAACTCACGTGTCAAACTCGAGGCCTGTGGGCCAAATCCGGCCCGCCATATCCATTTATGTGGCTCTGTAAACACTAAATGTGCTTAAATATTATTTTCAATCAACTCAGTGCAGTTTTTATCTATTTACTGCCAAATGATATCAATCAGTCCCTCCAGTTTCTTGAGAATTATAGTGGAAATTCACACAAAATCAACAAATCCCTTCACTTTTTGCATTTATAATAGGGAGTTTATTGCAGATTTTTCTTAAAAATGGTCAAAAACATCCTTATTTGTATTAAACAGCTGCCTCGATGTCAAATTACAGTCCATAAAAAGTTGCATTTGTCGTCATAAATATCGCAAATATTTCCAAATTAGTACCACAAACACTGATTTTTATTACAAAAAATCACAAAAAGAATCATGAAATCCTGGAGGGACTGAAAATGTTCAATAATATTATTTAATTTTAGGAATTCATTGATATTTTAACAGTTTGTGAACAGGTTTTATCAATACATTCTGGCACAACCGGCCCTTTAAGAGCATTTATGATTTTGATTTGGCCCAAAACCAAAAGGAGTTTGTTGCCCCTGAATTAACTCTTGATGATGTCACGTTTGACAAATTTTGGAGATTTAAATTAACCAATGAGATGCTTACATTTTATTAAAACTTTTGTGCTTTCCAGCCAACCTGCCCGATCTGGGAACTCTGATCTGCAATGTTTGACTTTTTCAGAGACCAAAGTCAGATTTTTGTTTTCATCGTCTTAACATCGGATCCAATCCTGGGTCAACTTTAACCGACTCTTCTCGGTTTGTTTGGATTGTTTTCCTTTAACCTTCTCCAGCATCTTTTAAAGCTTGTAAAACCCTCCAGCAGCCTAGACATCATCACCACCATCCATCATCTTCACCACATTTTATAGATCCGTGCATCTGGTGTCAAACGCATAAATATTCTGCCAGGGAAAAAGACGCAACCCAAGCATGATCCCAATCAGAGACGGTAAACGATGCGCTCATTGTGATTGTAATTGGGAAAGCTGTGGGTCTAAAGAACCGCATGGCCTGCTGGGAGTAGAAAATCGTGACAAATGGCAGGCGTTGAAGACTTTGATGACAGCGTGGCAATAAAACAGAGGTTAGGAGATTAGGAGAGTGAAAGTGTTGCACAAAGTGATAAAGAGACAGATTTTCTCATTGAAATTCAGGGCAGACATACGGAGCACATCTCAGGGAAAAAAGAAAAAGTAGAACAGTGAGTTGCTGTATCCTTTTTATCAGAGCGAGAATGTCTAGAAATTTAAGACCACCATATTTTTAGAACCCCATCAACCTGGCCTTTATATAGCTCGATAAAATAGGCCTCTATGTTTCGTTGGAGATTGAGCTCGACTTATCCAACCATCTGAGCTGCTTTTGTGAATCCCGGCTCTCCTGGGGACGTCGGTGGAAATCTACGGGCTGCATCGTTGAGTCCCATTTAGATTGATGGAAGCCGCTCGCTCTGTCAGCATATTGCGAGCAAAATGTTTCCGATTATTATGGAAAACAGGAAGACGTGTTTGCTTGTTTTCGACGAACATCAGGGGCAGATGTGAAATTACTCTGCAATAGAAAACATGAGATAAAAGAAAGTTAAATGGGAATAAAGCTTATGAAAAAGTATGAAGGCATTCGCTTACATGCCGACCCCCTGCTGGGTTTCTCCCCGGGGACTTCGTTAATCACCCTTTTAGATCTGCCTGCCTGTGGGTGGGACCATTACCCTTCAATGCCAACTCTTTAGTTGCCCAAGACATTGCCGTCATTCTGATCTTGCAAACACCTCTGTCTCTCCGATGCAAAACCAACCTAATTGGTGAAGCAGGAGATAATAATGAATAAATAAACAAATGCAATGGAAAGTGAGGAGTGCGGTGACAGCTAGCGAGGTTCATTAAGCGATTGTCGCCCGGTGTCGTGCTGCGTTCAGCAGCAGGTGGGGGTCCTGCAGCTCACCTGGCTCCATGTGTGCCACACAGAGCTAGCCGTTAGCCTTTAGCTGTCGAGCAGAAGTTTGGTGAAGTTTGGCATTTAAAAAGGAGAGTAAAAATTTAATTAGCAAAGCAAAATGTGCATAAAAAAGGGGGCTGAGCTTTGAAATTAAAAACCATTGACGAGTTTTAAGGGGACTGATTATGCAAAAATTCACATTTTGCACGTTTTTGGACTTCTGGGTTTCTGCTGCATCTAAAAGCAGCGCAAGTGTTTAGAAAAAGACACCCTGAAAATCTTTGGCAATAAGTTTAAGTTTTTTGGTGTCTGAAAAATGTGTTGTTTCAAAAATAAAAATCTTCCAAATGTAACATCACAAATTAGAAAGCCCAGCCTGTTACCTAGCAACCCCAAGCCAGGCTCCAGCATGTTTGGTCAGCTGGTTTTACAACTGTATGCGCTGTACAATGGCTGCTGGAAAAGACAAGTGTTTTGTTCTTGACTTACCATCCAGAAACAACTTGCTGCCTTTTTGCTGCATTTCTGCTCTTCAAAGATGTGCAGTTGTATGATTGCGCATCTGTTTGCAGCCATTTTTACATGTGAATGTAAATGTCTTTAAAAAAAACTAATTTTAAATGAGATATTCTTTTTATTGCTAGCAGTATCTCACAAAGACAAAAATATAACAAACTCAAGAAATTTTTTAACTGGTACTCAAACTAGCAAGTGCTCAAGCTAAAGGGTGGTTAGGCTAGTAGCTATGCAAGCTAGGTGCATCTTAAGCCTGTTATTTAAGCTAAATGTTAGTCAGGTTAGTTAAAAACTTCAGTTGGGAAATTGCTACTTACGCTAACTCAAGGAAATAACTTTTATTTAATTTAAAATAACAGCTACTTAAATTAGCTATTACTCAAGCTAAAAGTCACTCAATCTAAATGCTACTTAAGCTAAAAAGGCTAACAGCTAGTTAAACTGAGATAACATTGACTATTTCTTAAGATATAGCCAACTTTTGCTTATTGGTGAGATAATTTGCTTACTACCTATTTCATTCTTACCTTAATAATGCTAAATATTGAGCTGGATAGCTAAATATTTATTTTGAATCTGACTTTGAAAAACAGGTAGTAAAGATAAAATCAGCACAACTTTCATCTACTCTATTTGGTCAAAGCAGAAACTTTACTGAAAACAAAAAAACAGAAAGTTTAGCATCTAAAGAAAACGAGAAAGTTTCATTTCAAGAGGAAGAGCTTAAAAAATTAGAATTGTTTTTTAATTAGTGCAAAGCACAACGACTGAAACAGCCTGGTGAAAAGCATAAGAGGTTTCAAGTGGAGATGTGAATATGTTGTGTAACTACCCATATGATATGTGATTGTAATTAGCTGGAATTCGACAGGTTCTCATGAGTTGCAGGTTAGCAAATGAAAGCAAACAGTGAGGCAGCCTAATTGACCATCAGTAAATGGTCAATAAATAAAGCAGTAATGCCAATTAGACTGTATCATGTGGGGTGCTTGTGGCAGAAGCCATCTGTTTGAGCTAAAGGTGTTTGACCTTGGCTTAAAACGGCTGTAAAAAGCCCATCATGGTTCTGTGAGCAAATCTGAAACTGCTTTGTTTCATATTTAATTTGCTCTGCTAACTCTAGTTGCTTTCTTTTGTGCTAATGTTCAGCATTCCTCTTGTTGTCCTAATTGCTGTAACCGACTCTGTTGTTGCCATCCTGATGGGTAACTTCTGCACGAAGCGGAAACACGCTGCGGTTTTTAACTTTTCCACATTTAAGGCTTTGATGATTTCTGTAATTTTCTCGTCTTACAAAATGTTTCTACCTACACAAAGAACTTTGTGTTTAGTTTAGTTGACTTGCGATGACTGTTGAGTTCAGGGAGATCAGTTGATCCCTTCTTTTAGTTTCTCATACAGTCATCGGTCATTCCGGTTCTTCCCAGTATGTTGGATGTTCCCATGAAATTTAGATAATAATGGGAAAACGGGATGAGAGATAACAGGGATTATTTCCAAAATAAAAGCATCTGGCCTGTTTTTGGCAATAGGTTTGTTTTTTGGTATCTGGAAAACGAGTCGTTCCAAAAACCTTTCTGAATGTAACATCACAAATCAGCAAAGCGTAGCGTGTTACCTAGCAACCCCGGGAAAGCCTAGTCTGTCACCTAGCAACCCCAGCAGAGGTCCAGCATGTTTGGTCAGCTGGTTTACCGCTGTTTGTACAATGGCTGCTGGAAAAGACAAGTGTTTTGTTGTTGACTTACCATCCAGAAACCACTTGCTGCATTCTTGTTGGTTGTGCAGGAGGCTCTACAAATGCTTTTCAAAGTAATGCGGCTGTAAAATAGGCAGAACTGACCAGGCTAAAATCTCAGTGAGGGATTTTGTAGAAAAAATGTAATGAACTTGTTTTTTTTAATAACCCATAGCACTAATTTCTGGGTTTCAATTTCTAGTGTTTTTTTTTTTTGCAGAGTGAGAGATATGTCTAAATCTTTGACAAACCTAAAAATGAAATCACTAAATAGATTCTGGTCACATGTGCCTCGTTAAACCCAGCACTCATTCTCACATTGGCTCAGCTGGCAGGAAGGAGGTTTGTCAAATCAGAGGCGGCAGCCCTTAATACCGCGTGAGTCGTTTTAACACAAGACTGTCTGCAGATTTTCTGACTGACGTTTTGGTTGTTTACAGCTAGTTTTAGAAGAACTTGAGTCAACAGTCACACCTGCTGGGAGTGTTGACTCGCAGAAGTTGCTTAGCAATCACAAAAATGACTCCCAGTCTTTTAAATTTGGATAAGTGAGGCAGCTGTTACTGGCTGGAAGCATTTGAATCATCTCAGAATATACAGAATGATGATCAATATTAAATATTATCCAGCTGCACATTTTATTAAATTAAATTATGTTTAGATGATGGGATTTTAGTCTTTTCATTTTGTTTCAGGGCATTTTGTCACTTTAAATCCAAATATGCTGCTGCTTCCTCCCCCCCTACTTTTGGACTCGCTCGTGAAAATGCGAGTGCAAAACAGATGCACGATTATACAACTGTATATCTTTGAAAAGCAGAAGTGGAGCCTCCTGCACAATCAGCAAAGATGCAACAAGTTGTTTCTGAATGGTAAGTCAACAACAAAACACTTGTCTTTTCCAGCAGCCATTGTACAGCGGTAAAACCAGTTTTTGTTCATTTCACCAAAACATGGAAATAAATGACTCGCACTGATTTTACATCTTTTTAAAAGTTTAAATATTTTTCTTTGGACTCAAATCCAAAAAATCATTTATTTATTTTTTTTTAACAATCTTAATGAAATAAGCACATTTTTATTTAAGTATAAAAGTTTGTAAGGCTTTAATTTTTTTTCCCAATATGTGGCTCTACATACTTTTAGCTGAAACAAAACTACCTCAATATTTAATCTTTAATGGCTGCTCGCCCCTTTTGAAGGGACAACAAAACACATTTTAATTCATTTCTGCATTATTTTTCATTTTAAAAATCAGATTTCTGTTTCCATTGAGTACTTTCACTTTGGTCTGCACTGCAAAAACATAAAATCCTACCAACTATTTTTTTTTCTAGTTTGGAATAAGACAAAACTAATTTATAAGTAACTTTTTGGCAAAAAAACCCAACAAAACAGCAGCTTATTTTAAGTCAATAATTCCTTAATATTGATGAAAAATACTAGTTACACTGGTAGATTAATTCACAGATAACAATACATTTTCCCATGATATATAATCTATATATATAATAATCTGCAATATTTATTAATTAATGTTAAGTAATTACTGACTTAAAGAAGTTCCTACATCTTGCTTAAAAGTTACTTGTAAGTTGGTTTTGTCTTATTTCATTTTTGCACTAGCATTTTAAATGTAGAGATTTGTACAATAAAACAGATTCAAACTTATCAAATTAAAATGTCTACACTGCAAAAACACACAATCTTACCAAGTATTTTTTGGTTTAGTTTCTAGTGCAAATATCTTAGTGCTCTAGAAATAAGACAAAATTAACTTACAATAACTTTTCAGCAAAATATGATTTTGTTTTAAGTCTTAATTCTTAATATTGATGAATAATTATAGTTACACTGACAGATTTTACTTATAACATGGGAAAAATGTCTTAAGTAAAATAATCTGCCAATGGAAGTATAACTTTCTGATTAAAACAAGCTGCTATTTTTTCCAAAAAGCTACTTGTAGTTAGTTTTGACTTATTTCATGTGAAACTAGACCAAAAATACTCGGTAATATGTTTTGTTCTTGCTGTTGATGACTGAATAATGTTTCTCACGTCCTGAATTTACCAAATCCAGCTAATCCAGGGTTTTTTCTTTTCACAGAACTGCTAAACGTGCGACTAACTTTAGGAACGAGACTCGTCGTGTTTCCAGACCCACTGAAAGCCGTCGAACGCGGCGCGCCCAGCGTGAATAATGATGCGATCCGACGGTGTTAAAAGCGCCTCGCTCTTGTCGCCTCAAAGTCGAGGAAGTGTTCGGTGAGCAATCACTAACAGCGAGCGCGACCGAAGGAAATGGAGGGGAACAGGTGAACAGAGGGAGGCCACACTTACTGAAGAGATAAGCAGAGTGAGAAAAACTCACACAGAACAAACAGATGGAGCGGCGAAACGCTGCAGATTAATTAAAAACATCGCCTACACTCCAGAGTTTTTCATTTTAGTTTCATTTCATTGTGACTTTTTGTTTGTCTTATTCAGTTAGTTTTTTAAAGTGTGTTTGGTAGTTTGTATTAGTTATTATTGGTTAAATATTGTTCACTTTCAGTTTAGTTTGTGTTAGTTGTAGTAGTAGTTTTAACTTTTTTATACTTTGGCTCATTTTAAGGTGCAGAATTCGAAAAGGTCCAAGAATTGTGTTGTGATTATGCTTTATATTGATCGGGTAATAAAAACTCAGCAGAAGATACTATTTCCAATAAACCAATCAAGATTATTAGTAGAGCACATTTCATCAACAAGGCAGTTCAATCATAAAAACACAAAATAAAAACTCATATAAACTTAATTTAGCCACCAGTTGAGAAACCAGTAAGAGTCATTATATTTTATTATTTGCCATCGTCAAAATCGTCAATGCACATCAAATATGTTGGTCAATTTTTCCATTTATTATGGAAAATAAATGGAAAGCAACAAATGTATTCAGTTATTGTTGAACAACAGACTGACTAGAAAATGAGCCGAATCTAAAACGTCCCACAAATCAGCAGGAACTGCCCCTCACCTAGCAACCCCAGCACGTTACCTAGCAACCCCAGCGAAGTCCAGCCTCGTCACCTAGCAACCCCAGCACGTCACCTAGCAACCCCAACACGTTACCTAGCAACCCCAGCGAAGTACAGCCTCGTCACCTAGCAACCCAACAGCCTTCGGTCAGCTGGTTTTCCCCGCAGTTCGAAAGCTAATAAATGCTTTAATAAACACAAAAACACATTTCAGTTAGTTTTATAAGCGCATATTATGTTTCGCAGTTAGTTATAGTATTTTCCTGCTAATTACTGCTAATAAAAATGTTTTCTCAATTTCAGTTTTTTATTTTGTTTGTTTTGCTAACTATAAAAACCTTGCTACACTCCCAACATGCTCTCAGCTCACAAATGAAACTTGCTCTTAGATTTGTAAAATATTCCTTTTGTTTATTCCTGCCTGACTAATTTAATGTTGCTTGTTTTTTAAATGCAAAACTCTTCCATTTTTCATGTCCAAGCACTCAACTGTCCTGATCATAACTAATAACTTGAGTGGTGATACATTATTTTTATTGCAACTTAAGGAAATCAAAGGGAGAAACAACAAACATGCTTTTTGTGCTAATAGTCACGTCTTTTCCAAAAGCCTCTTAGGCCTGGCAGTAATATTTTTGAGTTAGCCTTGATTGGTAGTGCGGCTAATGCAGAGAGACGGGGCTTGCTAGGTAAAATCAAGCCGGTCCGAAAGAGACTTGGACGGCAGCTCGTTGCCCAGGGGTCACCTGTCCGATCCTTTGACAACACCATTTGATCACAAAGGAGGAACATGCAGAAAATATTGTAATGTTCAGACCGCGGGGTGCTGGAGAGTAATGCCCGAGCTGATGTGAGCAGACAAGACATCATATACCGCACATGTTCCATCAAATAATCTTTGTACATTCGGACTCAGAGGGGATATCATGCAAATGTGCTTTGAAATCAGGACCAGTCAGGGTCAGATTCCCCCGATGTCTTTACGTGGGTTTATGCACCAGAAGGGCGCTAAGTGGTCTAATGAGGAGGTGAGCAGAAATCTCTACAAAACCACTTTATTTCAGTCCTGTCTACTTTTTTTTCTTCTTCCCTGCTATCAGATCATCTCAAACACACAGCGGTTCCTTGATAATAAAGCAAAGTGAAAGTCTGATACTTTTCAAAAGGTGAGATTACAGCCATGATAGAGTGACTGAGACGTACCGGAGAGGCCACGATGGCTCCTTATCGAGGCTCGCTCTCCTTTTTATAACCTTATTATTTCAGCACCCATCATCCTTTGATGCCCTGCTACAGAACCGGCAATAATTGGAAAGAGAAGTCATGAGAAATAGACAAGAAAATACCAGCAAGATAAAAGCTCACAAGGACAAAACACCTGATTTGAATCTGTGTTGCCTACATGGGAAACCTAGCCAAAACTTCTAGGTTTTACCGCTGTATATTAGGGCCAGGCTAAGAAAAAACCCTAAAAATAGAAATAACGACAGTAAAGTTGTAATATTACGAGAATAAAACCATAGTAATGCAAGAATATTCATGTCACGGGAATAAAGTTGTAATATTGCGAGAAAAAATGTTATACAGCAAGAAAAACGTTCAAATATTACGAGAATCTTAATATTGTGAGAAAATTTGTAATATTACAAGAATAAAGTTGTTATATTTTGAGAATTAAGTCGGAATTCAAGAATGAAATCATTATATTACCAGAATAAACTTTAGAATCTATCTAGAAAACTAAAATAGAGAGTGCTAAGTGTGCTAAGCATTTTCAAAGTTAGCAAAAGCGCTAAACGGCTAAACAAAAAATTAGCTATGCTATTAGCGCATTAACGAATTAGCACAAGTGTTCCCAGCACTGCAGATAACCTTACAGAAGAATCCTGTAGATGACTTTTGATTAAAACTTAAATGATAATAAGGAGGATTATAACAGGGATTTTCATCACACAATGATAGTTTTTGGTGTTCCACAGGGATCACAGTTTGGACCCCAACTTATTCTGAATTTTAGTGCTGTTTGCAGTGAAAGTGGAATATCTGCTGATGGTTATTCATGAACAATTTGAAATTCAAAATTTCTCAGTAAGATGCTCAATATTCCCAGGAGTGAACATCCTAACAAATGTTTCTCAAGGTCAAAGAATTGAAGCGAACGTAACAATGTGAGAGACGGACAAAGTCAGGCTGGTTCTGTTTTCCTAATGAGCTTCTAAATCCAGCCAGTTTCCAACATCCAACACCCCCTAAAATGTCTTCAATAATTTGCTCTTCCTCACTTAAAGAAAAAAAAAATTCTCTAATTGAACAGGAAAAAGAAGCAGACTTTCCTGAAAAACTCGATCATCATCAGAGACGCTTGGAAGTCATCTGTTGATATGGCAATTTGCCGTTTCTCAGAACAAACTCTTAATTGCATCTCTGACACATATGGCATCTAAAATGTGATTGATTGCAGCTCCGAATTGCAGAAAAGAACCTTGATTTCAACATAACAGACTTCTCGAGAGTGGTTGGGAAAATTACTGCGGGGAGTTCTCTTTGAGACTCGCGTTCGACCTCACAACATCTGCCAGCCGTGTTTCTCTGCGCACCAGTCAGACGGAGTTTAACTTAAGGGGAAATAGCTCAAATGTAGAGCGGCAGAGACGTAAATCTACTTGCAGCTGAGAGAATGCTGTATTATAACATAATTACAATGTCAGAAAAGGCTCCAGAGTTTATGGAAAAATGCATTTTTGCTCCAAATAGTCTTTGTTGTGTTTGTATTGAGCAACGGGTCAAATTTACTGCTATGATCTAAATGTAAAAATACCTACTCTGACAATCAAAAAACAAATTAATCTGTGCATATTCTGAATTAACTTCACCTTCTCAGCAAAACATGCATCAAGATATTTTTAAAGGCATTGATTTATATGGTTCCAATACATTTTGGACAATGAACATTTGATGGCTACATATGTAAAAAAGTGTTATTGCAGTTAAAGGGGATTTATTTTGGTAAAACTTACATTTTGAACATTTCTGTACCTCCATTTAGACCTTATATGCTTAAAAACAACACCCAATTGTTTTTGACATTGTTATTGTTTTTTGGTGTCTGTATCAGAAACTTCCTGATGAGTCTCAAATCAGCAGGAACTACAATCCCAGCCACTTAACCTAGCAACCCAAGGGGAGCTCCAGCATGTTTGGTCAGCTGGTTTTAATGTTGTACAATGGCTGCCAAAAAAGACAAGTGTTTTGTTGTTGACTTACCATCCAGAAACCACTTGCTACATTCTTGTTGGTTTCACAGGAGGCTTCACTTCTGCTTTTCAAAGATGTATGGTTGTATAATTGTGCGTCTGTTTGCAGCCGTTTAAACATTAAGTTGGGGGTGTGGCCAGCAGCAGCTCATTGGGATTTAAAGTGACAAGACACCATAAAACAGCTCACTCTGATTAAAATCACATCGTCTAAAACTAATCTACATTAATCCTGGACGAGCCCCCAAGTCTGGCTCTGGAACCATAACAAATGAAGGGAAGCAATGCATGGGATAACTTTAAATTATATTTATTTAACAAAAATCCTGACTGACTGAAGAAAACAGGGAAAGGAGAGGAAGAAAGGAGGGAGAGCGATAAACAGAGAGACTTTGCACCTGCCAGCTGCCTCCATTTCCAATCAGCACCAATTAAGAGCTGAGAAACAAAGATGCTAGAAAGACCCAGAGGAAATACAAACATAACAAACATGTTTTGTATAGACCACAGGCCCATCCAGATGTGTGTTAAACATGAAGTAAACGTGTCATTCTGAATAGAGCATGTGTGTTGGGATCAAGCATGTGCAGGGTTCCTACGTAACATTGGGAAATCTATATTTTTTATGTGAAAACCTTTACTGGTTTACCTTCTCCAAAATGCTGCCCTGTCTGGAAGCGAGCGAAGAGGTCACCCCGAGCAGATGTGGAATAAAACCGAATAAATATGCAGGGCATCAGTTAGATAAGGTGAAGCCTCATTGTGAGCTGTTAGATGATATGGTGACGGCCCGGCTGGGGGGCAGCAGGGTCAGAACCGTCGACATGTGTCACAGAACCGTGATATTTAGAATCCTCTCTGCTACAAGCACACAGGAAACCAAGAACAGCATGAAAACACACGACAGCGTGGCCTCTGGGGGGTTTCTGCTTCCTGTGCTTGTCTCCTGCTCACCTTGGACACCAGGTCGGTGTCAGCTGTCAGTGTCAGGTTGAGAGCAGGAATGCTAATGGACCCTTACCACATCGCATCGCTGTCCTCTCTCCTCTGCCCTGTCTCGCTCTCCGCTGCACGTCAGACGGAAAACTTTGAGGAGCAGAGATGAGGCTCTGCTGTGTCTGTCAGCAGCGCAGTGGCTCTGTGTGCAGTCCCTCCCCTCCCGCTTCGTCTTTCCTCCTCCTGCTTGCATAAATGCTTACAGATACTGCAGAAAATCTCCGCTTTAAACCCTCAATAGACTGCAGCTGTCGTCGCACTTCGCCGTGGAAGAACCTGCGGTCACCGGATCGCCTCCTTAGCGCGCCACCGAAGGCGTTTGCTAAGTAGTTCACTTTTGCCTACGTAATGAGAAAGCTCTGCATGCGGTTTCACTTATATCAGTAATTATTAATGATAGACTCCTGAAGGAAAGCATAAAGGCGGGCAATTAGGAGCTTTTGGCATTAATTTTCATAACAATAAAGCATAAGGAGTCGGACTGTGATAAAGAGCAGTAGTTTAGATGGCAGAAGTACGTACTGAGGGAACTTTTGACTAATATCAGGGCTTAAATTAAGCCACCATGACGCAGGTTTTGTCATTTTTCTTTTTAAATATATTTGCACTGCAAAAACACAAAGTATTTTTGGATTGGTTTCTAGTGGAAATCTCTTTGTAAACTTGAAATAATATAAAACTAACTTGTTAGCAAGATATAGGAGTTTGTTTTAAGTCATTTCCTGAACATTAATAAAAATTTTAAAAAGTTTTTGTTCTACTTTGCACTTATAACAAGACATTTTCCCCATAAGTGAAGAACTAGTATTTTTTTAAACAAGCATATTTATATTTCTGAAAAGTTCCTTGTAAGCTTGTTTTCTTATTTAAAATACACAAAGATATTTGCACCAGAAACTAAACCAAAAATCCTTGATAAGGTTTTGTGTTTTTGCAGCGAGCCAAGATAAATCCACCAATCCAATCCGAATTTATTCATAACTTACTAAAAAACTTAGATTCCACTTGTCTATAATCTTTTAAGTGCTGATCAATAGTTCTCCGACGTCTTCGAACATTTCCTTTTTAGATTTGAGGCTTTTTCACTTATTTTATGTTTGTGCTTCAGTCAAAAAATGTCTTGTTTAACAAATCACAACCAAAACAGCTTCAGTTTTTATGGTTTTAGAGTCAACATGCAGAAATGGCTGAAAATCATCAGCATAGAACGTTTCAACCAATGTATCCAAGGCCAATAACTGCGCCCTGAGGGACGCCACATTTAATAAAGCAAAGTTCTGTAAATATATTCAAATACATAGAACCTGATATAAAAACAATTATACTTTATTTTATTTAATAAGCACAATTCCATACTTGCTACTGCTAATTATAGCTAATTTTGGCTGAAAGGTTTATCTTCATGACGATTGTTTTAAGTCAATAAAGTACCATTTCCAATGGCAGATTATTTCCCTCATAACATGTAAAAAATTTCTTTTTTTCAATATTAAGAAATTGTTTTCTTAACACAAGCTTCTGTATCTTGCAGAAAAGTTATTTGTAAGTAAATGTTTTTTTTATTTCAAGTCTATTAAGATATTTGCACTAAACTAAACCAAAATTACTTGAGGTTTTGTAGTTTTGCAATGACAAAGTAAAATTATTCAAGATTTCACCCCCTAATATTTAAAATAAAAAATACTTCCTCTAGTGCTGTTTGTTTCGCTTAGATAAAAAAAAATAAAAAATCCATCCCACTTGATAAAATACTCGTACTACTAAAACTCCAGTCCAGGTTTTTCTGGTTGCCTACAATGATTCACCTCAGCATGCGCCAAGCTTAAGCGACAAAGTGAATTGCTTTAATGGTTAACTCAGTAATTTGTGGTTAATTTGTAATTAAATAGCAATTTATTACTTAATTATTTTGTGAATTGTGTATTTTTATCATTAAATCACACAGACCATATGCAAAGCACAATTAAATTTGATCCCTGAACACATAAATACCAGAGTATATCCAGTACAAGAGTTGCTGAATGAATGTAAATCACTAAATATCCTGATAGAGCATGGCTTAGATAATAGAAACCAAAAGTATGCAGAGTTGGAAAACAGCTGCCTTTTGGAAAAAATGATGTGATTTTTGTAGAAAGGGTGAAAACCAGCAGAACACTGTGACCCGCTTTGTGAGGGGAAAACACTAAATCACTAATAGCATTAAATTAGCACATTAGCTTATTGGGAGTAAGCTAATACGTTGTAGCTGTGACACCGAGACCCTGAGAGCTGAGGCCAAATAAGCAGAAGTTTATTTCATATCATTTTTTCCCTCTGTTGAGATGATTCTTGCTGTCTCTTGTAAAAAAAGAAGGTTTTAGCTTAGTTCTGTCAGTGCAGTCAAACTGACAGGAGTCCATTTTCTGCAGAGAACTAATCCCCTCTAAATGCTGAAAATTGCTTTGAAGAGAAGTTGACAGATAAATGATGCTTCATCGACAGAAATGTTGTTTTCTCAAAGAAAGCAGGTCAACACCAGCAACGTTTGAATGAACCTTTGGAGGGCGGTTATTGAAATTAACATTTCATGGACCCTTCATTAAAACCCGAAATGAAGAGATAGGTTTCATGGCCAAGTCTCGTTGAACTTCAATTTGAAAACAAGAAGATTGTTTTTGTCTTTGTTTTACAGGCACAATTAATCAAAAAGCAATTACATTAGCATGCCCCGGAGGTAGATTAAATGGTTTTTGAGTATTTCTGATGCGGCCTTGCCTTGTTTTTGCCGCTTTCTGAGAACCGGACCTACCACAAAGACGGGAACATTTGGGATAATTAGTGGAGAAGACGAACAGAGGGGGGTCTATCCCGTCCCCTGGTGCTGTTTGTTACAGCTGACATGTATTAAGGCAAACGTCTGTTAAATCACAGTGTGCCACACACTCTCCATGCCTTATTAGACTATAAATGTGCTGAATGAAGGCTCACAGCCTAATTAGGGATGAGTTCTGAGCAACCAGTCTACTTTTCTCAACATCATCCCCCCGTCCAAGACTTAAGAATTGCCTCAAACTTGGATTTGTACGGGGGGATTGCACCCTAGGCCAATCCCCCTCCAGCCATCTCAGCCATTTTCTGCTTGGGGAATGCAGCCGGCGATAGATCGGAGGGGGATCGTCTCAGGACTATCAGTGGCGGAGGTGGGAGTGCAATATTGAATCTCAAAGAAAGCAACTTGAGAGGCTTCTGAAAGAGATTCAAAAAGGGGTCAGGAGGTATCAGCCCACACAAGGCTTTGGAATAAGTGATGATGGGAAGAAAGAAAGAAAGAAAGACAGAGTTGCCATCCAGCTTGAGCGCACTGGTTAATAGCCTCTGCAGTTGAACATAATAGGTGCCACAGAGCCGGAGATCCAGTCAAGGTCCCAGTGGTAGAATTAGGGTGAAGGACGACTTTGGAGACACAAGGCGCTGCTGGGAAACTGCCATACCCGGCTCGACGCTCATTTATTTATATAAGCCTCCTGGTTTGCTGAAAAGGTTGGTAATTACCATTAGCAATTACCACTGAGCAAGTACAGACACCTCTAGATGCAGCCGGAGGTACCAGATGTGAACTCGGGGTCCCTGAAATACACCCGAGGGCAGCGTTCCAGATCCCTGACGCAACATCGCTCGCCTGAAGCACGTCTTTGACAACCTGAGCCACATCAGACGGGCGCATTCTCGTTTTTACGAGGCACAAAAAGTCTCCTCGAGATTGGTGGTATCATTATCTCCTCTGAATAAGGAGAGGAGGGCTGTGACATGCACAGCGACGGGGGGAAAACAACGTTCAATGAGAGAGGGAATTACACTGAATAATGGGTCAAGCCAAGTAAGCGCATCATTCTCTGTAGCAGAGGTGAAAAAGGGGCCTTTTTTGCAGGCATTAGCAGCGGGTTTTCAGGTAGCTTAGGACTGGACACCCTCGTGTCCTCTGGGGACGCCACACTGTTCGGTGAAAGCACAGACACCCCACCATGTCGGTAATGAGACAAGCCCACCACCGCCGAGGCAGAGGAGATAATTACACACAAATATACCTGCTCACTGCCACACGCATGCTGCAGCCTCAAATTATAGCTCACACTGGCTATTTATCCTCAAAGTTTGAAACACTGCTGTGACCTGCTGAATTTGTAAAGTGATTGTTTCTTGGCTGTGGTCTGAGTTTCTTGCTAAGCTTTGTAAAGGTTGAGCAAACAGAGTTTAGCTGCTGCTGGCTAACCTTCTGAATGCGGTCAGAGCAACTTTAACTTCCCTGCTGTCTCTTCAACCAGTAAAATGCTTCAAAATAATACATTATTTTTATGAAAGGTCATAACTATGGCATGGGAAAAAGTTTTAAACAAAAGCTAGTAGTTTTATATTTTCCTTCCAAGAAATAAGAGTTGACACTGTGCCTGTGGCTTTTGCTAGTTTATTGGTGATAACATTTAGCCTAAATACCTTTTAGCTTGAATGTCTGTTGCCTTTCTTCGTAGCTAGCTTGAAGGGCAGTTAGTGTACCCGTTAGCTTGAGCTAAGGACAGTTTCTTAGCTTAAGCTAAACTGTGTTAATCTTTTTCACAAGATCAAGCTGGACACTGTCTCTGCCTTGGCATTTAAGCAACATTTAGCCTAAATATCTTTTAACTTGAATGATTGCATTGTCTTTCTCATCAACTAGCTTGAAGTGCAGTTAGTTAGTGTAGTGGTTAGCCTAAGCTTTAGGTGAATACATCACAGAAACAAACATCTCACCATCTTTGTCCTGCTGGTTATTTTAGGTTGAATGATTGTGTTGAGTTTCTTAATGGCTAGCTTGAGGAATGAGTTAATCAGCATAGCATTTAGCATAGGCTAATTACAATTTCTTTTGTTGAATAAATCCTAATCTTTTTCACAGAATCAAGCTTGTATCTCTGTCCTGCTAGTTAAATAACATTTAGCCTAAATACCTTTTAACTTGAATGATTGTCGCCTTTCTTAGTAGCTAGCTTGAGGGGCAGTTAGTAGAGGTTAGCTTAAGCTAAGTACAGTTTCTTTCGGTAAAACTGTTTTAATCTTTTTCACAGAATCCAAGCCTTCTCAATGCTGTTAAGTAATATCTATACATTTTAAGCTTAAAAGCTTGTAATGCCCTTCTCAGTAGCTAGCTTGAGGGACAGTCGGTATAGCTGTTAGCGTAAGCTTTCGGTGAAGTTATGCTAACCATTCTCACAGAAACAAGTCTGACACCATGTCTATCCTGCTCAAAAAGTAATAGACTAAATAACTTTTAGCTTGAATGATTGTGTTGCCTTTCTTACTAGCTACTAATTTTATAGCTAGTTTGAGAGACAGTCAGTGTAGCGGTTAGCAACAATTTCTTCCGATGAAACAGTGTTGATCTTTTTCATAGAATCAACTCTGTCATTGTCTCTGTTGTGCTAGTTAAGTAGCTTCTTTCCTAAATACTTTTTATCTTGAACGACTGTGTTGCTTTTCTCTAGCTAGTTTCAACAACAGTTTGGCAGTTTAGCAGTTAGCGTGGGCTTAAATTGCAGTTAGCCTGAAAAGCTTTTAGCCCAACAATTTAAAAAGCAGTAGTTAGCTTGAATAGGAGTTAGCATTAGAAATTTCAACCTTCAGTAGTTAGCCTGAGTGGCAATTAGCACAAGTAGTTTTTTATCTGATGTAGAAGCATATAGCTGCTTACATGAGTAGCTGTTAGCATGACTGTCATAATTTGGGAAAATGTAATTTTTGCTGGTTTTCCTGAGGGTCCTCAGGACTGTTGTCTGTGTCAGCAACATTTATATTTCTTGTTAGATTACAAAAAGTTGAGTTATCTTTTTTTTTTTCGTCTTTATTACAAAGGTTTTCCTTGGAGAGTGGATGTTAATTACTGTGTATATTTGGGGCATCTGCAGTGAGAGTACACAATAGGAGCTGACAATGGATCTGCCTGGCTTGTTTTTGTGGATGTAGCTGTGTTCAAAAATCAATTTAAATAAAATGTTGTCGTCTTTGCCAGCAAGGCCCAATAATAATCCAAAGTTCAAAATAATCACTTTTTTTCTTCTTTTGTCACTTTCTGAGTGAGGCAGAAACACTTTTTAACCTCCTGTCTGGGTAATGAAGTCCCGTTTGGACTCTAGTTCGTCATAAAACGAGGCTTCCAGGAATCTCACCTTCATGAATCCATGCAGTACATCTCTCAAACTTAAATTCACCTTCACTGGCATCTGCCTACGATTTTTTCTCACCTTCAAATCCCTCCATGTCAGGGCTCCTTTACGCCCTTTCAACCTGTATTATGTCTTCAATCCCAACTCTACTCCCAATCCCTAAAATGTAAAATTTACTGCAAGATCACAGTATAAACCAGACATTTACATACAATGAATGCAGTTTTTCTTCTGTCTGAAGTTCAATCTGAGTAAAAGTCACTTGATTTAGGTTAAGAAAACATAGTGAGACCATCTTTTAGAGAGTTGTTTTCAAATTGGTCAGTATTCTGGTCCATTTCTCCTGAAATGCTCTTTCAGATCTTCCCACAACTTCTCCATAAGATCAGGACTTTGTCTAGGCCATTCTAAAACTTTGACTTTTTCCTTTGGTTACTGTGTAATCTGCAAGACCAATCTGCTTCCAATATTTTACTTCCTGCTTCAATATTTCCACATCATGTTTGTTCCTCGTGATGCCATCTGTTTTATGAAATTCACCAGTTCTTCCTGCAGCAAAACAGCCTCACAACATGATGCTGCCACCACCAAAATTCACATTTAGGATGGAACAACTGTCCCCATTTTTTACTCCAAATTTACCAACAGTCATTATGGTCAAACAGTTCCACATGACTGCAAATCATGTTTGCAAAAACGAAGATCTTTGAACATTTGGAAAGTCTAATCTGGCTGTTTTATGTTTCTTCTGAAGTAATGGCTTCTTCCTCGCTGAGCGGCCATTCAGCCCATATGGATAATGACACTATCCTACCAGTTTCTGGGGTCAAACTGGACGTTTTGGACCAGAACTCGCCTCCTTCCTGAGCGCTATGGTGTCTATACTTGTTATAATCGGTTAAACCTTTGAACTTGGTGCTTTCAGGTGTTGGTAAATTGTTCCCAAAGATGAACCAGACTCTTCTCTTCTTGATTTTATTTGAATTTCCCATCGTGTTAAACAAGAAACCAGTGTAACCTTAAAATAAATCCTTAGGTGTGACTCCAATTAACTCAAATGTGTCTGTTTGTATCAGAAGTTAGTGTAAGGTTTGACCAATTCTATTTGAATTTAAAAAAAGTTTTTAAAAAAATCTCTAAAAAAAAAAAAATACAAGTTATTGCCATTTAGCAAATAGAAATTAAAATCATTTTGATCTAATTCATCTTCTGATAGTGAGAAAAATATCTTTTTATTCAGTGTATGTAAACATCTGGTTTCATTGTACATCCTTTAGATTGCTAGGTATCTTTTCTGCAGCAAGAAGACAAAATAATAAAATCTTTCTTTCAATTCTTGTTTGTAGAAACAGCTGAATTACAAAACCCAACTTGAAGAGCAGCGTGAAGGAAAGAAAAGGAGAAAAAGGTCGTGGGCGGCGCAGTTGAACCCAAACCTGCACAATCGCAGCGTGCTCACGTGGTCGGTCACGTGGTCGCTCACGCGCCGCGGCGGCCGCCCTGCGGTAAGGTTAAGGTCAGGCCGGCGTTCTTGTTCTGCTCTCTCCTTGTTCAGCTGGTCAGATAACCGTTAGCGTTCCACTCCACAGTGCTGCGCCATGTAATTATCGTTTGCTGGGATAATCAGCAGTGCTAAAAGGTGATGGATGACGGGGGAGCGCGTTGCAATAAACCAAGCAGGCAGTCCTCTGGTCTAATAAGCCGGAGCACTCAGCCGGGCGCTTCCACGTTCATGGTTTATCTGACTTGTTTTATATCAAAACACGGTGCAATTAGAGGCTTTATCTACTGTTCAAATTGTTAAACATATGAGAGAGTAAAAAAATGAAATAGGGCTGAAATTTATTGTCGTAGATAATGAAAAGCTCTCAGCATTTTATTATCATATTAATTGCTACTTTTTGTGTGAATTTCGGTGCAATAAAGGGGAGAAAATAATAATTTCCTTTAAAATTTCACACCTCTTTAACTTATTCATGTTTTGTCGCAACTTTCCTTAAACCAACAAAAAGTGAAGCTGAATTATAAATGACTTGAAAACCTTTTTTAAGCATAAAAAATCTAAAAAGTTGACATTTCTTTGCAATCAAACCTTGAAAAACAAGCTTTGTTACTGTCTCAGCTTCATGTTTTTCAGTTAGCTCTATTAGCCTTCAAGAAGAAATAACACGCAATTTTGCAAACTCTTCTTTAATATTTGCTTAGAGCTCTAAATGTAACATCGCTAAGGCTGTTTTCACACCTGATAGTCTGGTAGACTCGGTTCGATTGAGGACGAATGTTGCAACATTTACAATCTCAGCTGCTGCGGTCAAACAAGCCAAACTAAATGAAAGCGCTGTTCCCATCCTTGCCTGAGGGGGCGCTGCACCAAGAATCACTGAAGGAAAAGACACAAAAACCTCAGAAGAAGACACTGAATGAAACTTCCTGCTTCACAAAAATGTGTCAGCATCAGATTTTAGAAGACCGCAAACCATTTCTCCTGCTACTGCTAGGCTAGCGTGTTCGTTTTGATTGTATTTACCCAGAATCCCCTGCGCTGTATTCCACTTTCTGGTCTCTGGTCCGCTTGGCGTTCACATATGCATTGAAACTGAGCCAGAGTTCACTTTAACCGAACCCAGACTGAGGTTTTAGGCGGACCAGAGTTCGATCAGCATTTATGCCTCCGCAAACAAACAGGACTTTCTAGACAAACTGGAGTTGATTTAAATTGGACTAAAACATGAGTGACTCAGTGTTAGCAGAGGTCGTGGTGTAGCTAACACTGCAGTTATTATTGAAATAAGACAAAACTAACTTAGAAGTAACTTTCAGAAAGATATAAGAGTTGGTTCTAAGCCAATAATTCCTTAATATTGATGAAAAAGTTCTAGTTCAACTGGCAGATTAATTCACATATCATGTAAAAAAATGTCTTGTAATAAGTGAAATAATCTCAGGAGGAATTATTGACTTTAAACAAGCTTTCAAAAAGTTACTTGTAAGTTAGTTTTGCCTTATTTCAAATATACTAAGATATTTGCACTGGAAAATAAACCAGAATTTGGTAATTTTGTGTTTTTGCAGTGTAAAAGTGTAAGAAAAAGCCCTCCATAGGCAACAATGTGTAATTTGATGTTTTAGAGTTGTATCCAGCTCTGTATGTTCCAGGCGGATGATGACCTCCTTTCGCCCTTCAGGGACTCGACTGTCAGAGAAACGTAGATCTGTGTAACATCACCGCAGCTCAGGCTTTGATGTGGTTTCTCTTTTCTCACTCCAAAGTTAAATGTCGCAGCTCTTGATGAAGAGCTGCGACATTCAAAGCCTCAGCGCTGGACGTTTTCCATTGGACAGAAGTAAAATGTCCGCCTGCAGATCAGCTGAACTCTGCTTGTTGTTTGACCCAGCAGAACATGGCGGCTAGTCCTGCTAAGTGTTTGGTTCTGTTTCTTCATTCTGGACCAGAAACGGCACCGCTTGCATTCGGCGTCTCTCCCAGCGCCTGAATCTGACGTTATATCTGCACAGATCTGCTGACTCCTCCGGGGTCTTCCTGTGTTAAACAGTTGCTGAATCTGGAAATCTTAGAACAAAGTATTGAAATATTTATCTGAGTAGTGTGACTTGAGAAAATGCTTTTAGCTCCATAGCTGCTGGTTCCCTTAAGGTGACGATTTCTGCAACAGACGCTGAAACCAGAAGTTAATGTTCACCCTGAGGGGAAGGAAAAACTCTGGTAATGCACATTTTGGGCCTGTTGTTAGAGGTTTTCTTACCTCAGAAAGCATTTATTCTCTTTAAACTTTCTGTGATCTTGCAACCACAAACCTAAATGTGACCAACCAAGGTTTTTATAATTTTTTTTATTTCTGACATTTTTTTTTTTACATTTTTATGCTCCCATTTGGCTCTCAACCACTTAAAAAACAAAAAAACACCAAGTCTGTTTTTGGCAATAACTTTATGTTTTTTGTTATCTGGAAAACAAGCTGTTTCAAAAATTTTTCTTTTTTCGGGTCACTCTGTGCCGTTACCTAGCAACCTCAGCCGAGCCCAGCCCGTTGCCAAGCAACCAAAGTGAAACCGGCATGGCCAGCTGCAGCTTATTAGGAAGTGAAGTGACAAGACGCCCTAAAACTGATCATTCAGAAAGGTCAGAAATTATTATAGTTATCACATTAATGCAATATAAGAACAGGTTTATGCAATATAGTTATTACTTTCGTACAGTTCTTCATGTTTATACAAAATCTAGTTTATACTGTATAAATATCACTTCTACAATACAATATCACTTTTATGCAATATAACTATACAATATACTTTCAAGATTATATAATATAATTATCATGTTTATTCAAAATATCACATTTATACAATATATAACATTATTTATACAGCATAATATCATACAATATATGATTATGCAATATAATTACCACATTTGTACTATATTTTACAGTTATACAATGTAATATCACATTTATCCAATATAAGTATTGTGTTAAAATGTGATAGTTTTCAAAAATTGTATTTTCCTTTGACAGTATAAAATTTGCTCCATACTTGTTTTCTTTTTTTTTTTTACTGATTGTTCATAGTGGCTCTAATTGAATGTGTAAAAACATAAAGTAATCCACATCCTGAAGTGGCTCTTTCTGAGGTCAGTCCTTGTGATTTTGGTTCTGAACAACCCGTCCTACAGAACCAGGACACCGGAGACCTCTGGCCCGTATGTGGACAGTCAACGAGCTTGTTGTCCACGAGGGCCTGGAGAGAGGAGAGTTTTCTCACTAAGTGGACGTCAACAAGCAGCTAAAATGTTGTCCTCTGCTTCCCTAAAGGGGATATTTTGTTTTATGACCTTTAACGATGGCAAAGTTAATAAGAGATTTTTAAAAAAATGTATTTTGACAAATTCCATTGTGAAATCCAACAGGAATGGAAGGATAGTTGGTAACTTAATGTGAAAAATGTTTTTCTTTTTTTGTTGTTGTTTCCAGTCTTGGTTATTATGCTTTAAAAAGTTTGCTTTTCCTCTCTGGTTTGTTATAAATCAACTTCTGGACCAAATTCCACCGATGGCGGCCATTGTTGCCTTCTTAAAGCTCCCACAGAGGAGACTGAGCCACCCCTTGTTGCTATGGTAACAAACACTGATCATGGGGGCAAATAGTTGGAGGAAGGTATAATTTTTTAAAAATATATTTTGGTTTAAGTTGTTGGACTTTTATTTCTTAAAAAATGTTTTTATTATATCATAAGCTTCATAAGAATTATGCTTAGACTTTAATAGATATTTGTTTATATGTTCATTTTGTTTCGTATGATCCTAAATATGAAAAACGGACAAAAGGTCAGCAGATCTGTCTCCTCGCTTCCCTAACCCTGCAGTTCGTAGGGCTTGTTGCACAGATGGTGGCCTCAAATGATCAGTTTGTAGCAGATGGTTAGAGTTTTTTATTCTAAAATAAGATGGTTCTGAAAACGTGCTTTATTTACAATGGCATTATTCAGGCAGCAATTTATTAAAATCAAGCCGTTTGTTGTTATGACACAGTTTGAGTTATGATAAGGTAGTAGATGGTAAGCAATGAGTGAGAAGTGACTTTGGAACAGTATTTTTGTCTGAAATGTCCATTTCTGGTTCTTATTCAACATGTGAGGAGTTTACTAACCACAGACCCAAAACTTTAATGTTGCAGTCGGAGGAAATGGTGTTCCCATGGCACATCCCATGCTGTAGAAGTTGTCCTTGTATTCATGGCGGTGTTCCTGGACAGAGTTATGGTGGATCCCACTCCTTTGGATGGTAAGCAACCCCCACACATGCATTGGCTCAGGATGCATCATTTTTGGAAACTACACAGGACTAATGGCAGCTCTGGCCATTTATTCCCCAAATGTTACAACCAAGAGATTTATCAGAGAAAATAACCTTGTTCCAGTGATCCAGTCTATACTTCTTGAAGAATTTCAAGCTCTTCTTCGGACACACTCTGCTGTATTCAACAGGCTTTCCTGTTGAGGGCAGGAATCCTTTTGTCTTAACTTCATGTATCTAACACTAAGGTTTTAAAATGTGAAATTCATACATTTATCTGGTCTTTAATTCCATTCATAATGGTCTTAAAAACTCTTGAGATGGTTGAGACTACCAGTGATTCACTGTTGATATACCCTTGCTAACTATCTTTTTTGCTAGGTCTTTATTTATTAGACCATTATGAATAAAGTTGGGTCTTTAACTTCATTCATAAAGGTGTTAAAAAGTCTTAAATGTGTCACCAGTTACTTTGGTGAAGTTTGCACATTTCTGTGGAGATATAGGTCTTAAATTATATTCATTGTGGTCTTAAAAAGTCTTAATTCTTAGTTAGTGAAGTTACTGGGTTTATCAACTGCGGTAGCAATTTCTCTCCAACTCCTCCCCTTGTCATTTCTATATTCTTTGCACAAAATGTTGAATAAACATTAATGTTGTTTACACATATCATCTCCAATCTCCGCTGGACTTCGGGTTGCGCCGTGTCAGCTGTTTGGGATTCCCCTCCGTAATTTCCCTTCAGAAAGCACGGAGGGGAATCCGCGCTTTCTGATTGGCTACCTGTCACATTCAACAGGCTGAGTTAACGCTCCCAGTCGGGGAAAACCCCTGATTTAGATCGGAGCAACGACGATTTATCGTAACTCACCACACACTACAGGATGATCGGTTACGAAATCACAAGCAACAATGTGAGAACGTTCAACGTCCTGAGATTATCCTGAGGGGAAAATCGGGGCAAAAACTAATGTAGTGAGAACTGTTGCATCAGGTAGTCGATGTTTCCGTCTTCTCTATTTAAATCTAATGATTACTGAAGGGCAACATAGTATACAGACTTCATAATCTGCACTCTTTTGGTTGTATTTATTTCCACTTTGGCTTTAGGCTGTTTAGTTTTTATTCAAGTACATTTTTTGTTAATGGAGACTGAGAATCCATTTTATTTTTGTTTGCAGCTGTTTTGTCTATTTTGTTTATCAGTTCCAGTGTTAAGTGATCTTTTGAAAATAAAGTGTATCTTTGGCAGAAAATCACATGTATTATTAAGTCATTTCCATTAAATCAGTGCGAAAAGGTCTTCAAACAATATTATCGTTTATCGCAATAATTTTTGAGACAATTAATCGCTCAGCAAAATTTGTTATCGCGACAGGCCTAGGTGAACTGTTCTTAGATATTCTGAAAAAGGAATTGGAGTTTATTTTACCTTCCTGTATCGGGGTTTGGGTCCGGATAGAACCCAGCTGGTTCTGGTGAGCCCAGGTGGCGGCCTGGTAGAGTCTCAGGAGCCAGGACTTGGCCAGCTGGTCCCCAAGCTTGGCTGTTGGCAGTGAAACCAGTTTCTTTGTTCCTTTCTGGGAATATTAGCTACCTCTACTCTGCTGGAATCTTTAGACTGGATCTGGTTCTGGTCTACCGGGACCAGTAACATGTGGAGGATCCAACATGGAGCCTCAGAGCCTGAGAGGAGGACTGCATCCATCCATCAGTCCATCCATCCTTCTGTCTATCTGTCCATCAAATTATCTATTCATCCACCCATCCATGGGTCCATTCACATGTTTGCAATTCATCATTCATCTGTCCGTCCGTCCGTTAATCTGTCTGTGATGTCAGCCAAGCAGAGATAGTTTGGTGTTAGGATGTGATAAATGAACCTTGTCTTTCCCATCAGAGTTTGACAGCAATAGGAAAATGAACAGTGATGTCCAACATGAAGGAGGAGTCGTTTCGTGGTTTTATCACAAAAGTTGAAAAAGTCGTTTGAAACATTGCAGATGCCCCAAAATCCATCAGAAAGCTTTTAACCAATAAAGTCTCAGAACGTCTGCTGAGTCGTACCATCATCTTCATCACGTCAGTCACTGTAGCTTAAACCGTATTCAGGCTGATCTGATGCAGACACATGTCAGGGTTTCTGGGAGCGATGGATGACAGCCCGCTTTGTTTTTCCTTCACTTTAAATCATTCATGCTTCAGGGGCGGCTGGGGCGGCAGAGATAACTGCTGCTGTACTGGAGGGTCACCATGGCAACCGACAAACAACCAGTAACCGCTGCTGTACTGGAGGGTCACCATGGCAACCGACAAACAACCAGTAACCACTGCTGTACTGGAGGGTCACCATGGCAACCGACAAACAACCAGCAACCGCTGCTGTACTGGAGGGTCACCATGGCAACCAGCAAACAACCAGTAACCACTGCTGTACTGGAGGGTCACCATGGCAACCGACAAACAACCAGCAACCGCTGCTGTACTGGAGGGTCACCATGGCAACCAACAAGCAACCAGTAACCGCTGCTAGACTGACAGACACATCCCTCCATCCATTTATCCATCTATCCATCCATCCATCCATCCATCCATCCATCCATCCCTCCATCCATTTATCTATCCATCCGTCCATCCATCCATCCATTTATCCATCCATCCATCCACCCATCCATCCATCCATCCCTCCCAGCTAACCAGAGACAGTTTGGTGTTAGGATGTGGTAAATGTGTCGGATTCTCGTCTTTCCCATCAGAGTTCGACAGCAATAGGAAAATGAACAGAGTGTCTAACCAACAATAGGGAAGAGTTGTTTCATGGTTTTATCATAAAACAGGAAGACTGGAGGTTTGGTCCTGTTTGTGGGTGCAGCCGTTGTGTTTTGGGCCGGACATTAAAGCAGACGGACACAGGAGGGCCGTTACCTCGGAGGCACCGAGCCCACTTCTCATTAGTGCTGCTTTTAGCCCAGCTGATGTTCACCACCTACTGAATTATACATCCGCCTCTAATTTGGGGAAGATTTTAATATCAAGTGTGCTTTATCTCTATGAAAAAGCTGCAGGCGGATCGACTTTCCCCTCCTTCTACCTTTGCCTCCTAAATGAGAGATTCTTGGTGTTCTGACCCAACGTAAGCAGCTTCTCGTAGAAATGAAAGCTTTAAAAAGAAAACAGTGAAATCAAAATTTAAAAGAAGCTGCGTGACTCAGCCACTGGTAATGAGTTGTGTGATGTCAGGATAAACTGAGGTGAGGCAACAGACTGACATGCTGCAGAAACTGACTGTAGACCCCTAATAAGTCATTCATATTTAATACAGTAAACCATCTTTCACCTCCAATTTCACATGTAGCGTCTGAAATATTACATAGCTGTGTTTAGATAACAGAGCATACAGATAGTGTGCTTATTGGAAGAGGGTTAGGACCAAGAAAATAAAATAAAATTTTGACTTTAATCTCAGAATTTTGAGTATTTTCTCAAAATTCTGATGAGCTTTTTTTTTTTTTTTTTTTTTAGAAATCAATTTTTTTTTCTTGGAATTCTGACTTTTTTTTTCTTTTTATCAGAATTCTGACCTTTTTTTTGCAGAATTTTCTTTTCTTTCAGAAATTTGATTTTAATCTCAGACCTTTTAATGGGTTTCTTTTCAGAACACATTTTTTTTTTGCAGAATTTTGACATTTTTCACATTTTCACTTTTCTCAGAATTCTGAAATTTTGTCTCAGAATTCTGTTTTTTCCAGAAATACGATTTTATTCTCAAAATTTGGACATTTCTCTTTAGAATTTTCATATTTTGTTTCAAATCTCACATTTTTGTGTGAGATCTAATACAAGAAAATGAAAAAAGTGAAAGGAAAAAAGGTGGGAAAAAAAATTTTCTCCAAATTTTTATGCTAATCTCAAAACTCTGACTTTTCCCCCCAAAACATTCACTTTTTCTCAGAATTCTGACATTTTTTCCGAAATCCTTATTTTTTTCTCTAAATTTTCTCTAATTTTTTTGTTAGTTTTTTTTAGAAATTCTCACATTTTTTAGACTCTGATGTTAATCTCAGAACTGTGTGCTTTTTCGTTTTTCAACATTCTGACTTTTTTCTCAGATTTGTGCCATTAATCTCACAATAAGAATTGCCTTCAGGCATTTCTAGTTTTCAAACTCAAATTTTCCCAATAAATCTTGGGACATGTTTTCAGTGTGGATAAAGTGCAGGTTTACAAATCCCATTACAAGGAGGAAACAGTTGTGATTATTTCCATATGCCAACAACATAAAGAATGTGTGGTTATTTTTGACATATATTAACACAGAATTGAGTTATACTCAAAATTCTGATTTCTTTTTTTTTTTGTGGCTCTAATCTTCTTCCATACATGCAGGCTGATTATGTTACAGAGATAAAAATAATGCCAGTCGTCCTTGAGGGATGTCTGCTTCAAAGCTGGGAGCTGTTGGGTTTTGTGTGCAGCAGCTGAAGCGGACCGCAGCGACCCCTCCACTCAGACCCCAGAGACTTTCCCCTGCGTTATCCCAGCAGCAGGTCCAGCGGATCGGTTCCAGTCGGCACCTGGCAGGGAGACAAGCGGCCAAAACGCCGTCCAGCTAACAAGCTGTTTGTGTTCGCCAATAACTGGGAAGTACAGGATGAACTGAAATGGGCCAAATCAGAGGAAAAAAAGCAAAACGAGAAGCTGCTGCCGCCGTGTTATTCAGCAGGCCTTTGAATTACAAATATGACCAAACTGGAGGTTAATTATCTTCCTGCTTATGCGCCGTGTCACCTTCCTGGGTTTTCTCATGACTCAGCTCTCGCAAAGGTGAGCTTTCAATCAGTTTCTTCATTTTCCCTGACAGGGACGTTCCCTCTGGCCGCCCAGGTTTCAGATCTACTGGCTGCAATAATCACAGCCAGGTGGAGCCGACCATCGGTTCGGTACGACGTTGCGTTAGATTCAAATAATTATTTTAAAAAGTGTACATCTCTGACAAAAAAAGACACAAATATTGAGATTATGCTCAGAAATGTTCTAAAAAAAATACAAAAATTCCACAGTTTGAAAAGTGAAACATTTGCTAGAAAAAAACTCAAATTTTTAGATTAATTTCAGTAATTTTCTTGACAGAAAAAGTTTAAAATTTACTTGAAAAATTTGAGAATCTGAGAAATTTTCAACAACAACAACAAAAAAAGATTTTTGGAGTTTCAAAAGTAGAAAATTTTTGACTTTTGAAACTTCTGACTCAGAATTCTGATTTGTTTTTAGAATTCTGGCTTTTTTTCTCAGAAATTTGACTTTTTCAGAATTTTTACTTTTTCTCAGAATTTAGAATCAGTATTAAGGAATTATTTACATATTTGTTGCCGAATAGTTACTTGTAAGTCAATTTAGTTTTATTTCAAGTGTACTAAGATATTTTCATTGGACACTGGACCCAAATCACTTGGTAATATTTTGTGTTTTTACAGTGTATTAATATTTTAACAGTGTGTAAATGGATTTTACTAATACATTCTGGCCCTTTAAAGACATTTATGATCTTTATGTTTTGCCTGAAATTAGAATAGTTTGGAATCTCTTCATTTTAGGTTGATGAATTCGGGGGCCGCTCAGGGCCCCCACAAACCTAAAGACGGCCCTGCTTCAGTCCTGTGTGTCTGATTCAGATGTTCCAAATTAAAAGCTGCTGTTTCTATTTATTATCCTCACAGGTTAAACAGTTTTATTGTTTTAAGGAAAGCAGCTGGCTGCCTTCCTACATTCCCTTTTTGTTTGATTTTTGCTTGAGCATACAGTCTCTGGAAATATTGTCTGTGGATTAAAAACAAAAAGACAGGGCTCAGCTGTTTTTTCAAATTTATAAAGGGATGATAATTAACCAGCAGTGTGGCCTGGGAATCCATTGTCAGCAAATGCAGAAAATCTGAAGCTAGGAGTCGGAAAACACTCTTTGATCCGTCCGTTTCTGGAAGAAGCCCTGACGAGATACAAGCAGGCTCGGAAAAAAGAATCGCCGAATCCCGTCGGTGATGGGAAAAAGGTTGAAAACACGCCACCAAATCCCAGCTAGCGGGTCATGCGCCCTGTTATCTAATATGATCTAATCTCCGGTTTCCCCTCCCCGGCAGAGGACACCCGGGCGGAGAGCACAACATGTCAGGGATATTGGATATGTTATGGTGGGGTTTGCTGCAGGTGTCTTCCTCAACTTTCCCTGTGACTCTGATGAGCTGAGGGAGCGTTATTCCCCGGGTGATTCTGGCCGAGATTAACTCCGCTGATTCCGTGTGTCATTTCCCGACGCTCCTGTGTGGGAGTGAGGGAGCTAACCCAGTTATCCCACTCAGGAATTGGTGAGTTTTTCCTGCAAAAAGAAAATCTTACCAAGGATTTTTGGTTTAGTTTCTTCTGCAAATGTCTTAGTACACTGAAAATAACAAAAAATACATTAAAAGTAACTTTTTAGCAAGATATAGGAGCTTGTTTGGAGTCAATAATTGCTTAAAGGTGACATGTTTGCTTGAACAGGTAGGATAAGTATCACGACAAATTAAAACAAACTCAAAAATGTCCATTTGCATGATTTATTGTTTTCTTTCAAAAAATTGAATGACGGTCTTCAATTAGCTCTTTTTTTGAAGGACAATTTTGTTTACAGAGACTTCATAATTCATTTTATTTGTTCTTTCTGTTGTTTTGGTTATTTTCGCAACAGGCAGCTAAATGTCCTTTACATCATAAAAACAGAGAAATGCAAAGTCATAAAACCACCAAGCAAATCAAGAAACTTGACATCAAAATGTTGGTCAATGTTTCATTTACTATGATAAAAAATCAGCTCTAACCAGCTGAGTTTTAGTCTAGATTTAAATGAACTCAATGTTTTGGCTGTTTTTCTGGAACTTTGTTCCAGATTTGTGGTGTAGAAACTGAATTCTGCTTTTCAACTGTTTCAATGTGAAATGACCATTAAGATTTAAAATGGATTAACATTTGATAGTGTGTTCTTTCATTATTACGCCATTATTACCATTATATTACTTGAAAATGGTCTAAAAACAACAATAGCATTGTTTAGGACAATTTATCATCCAACAAAAAGTTTTATTCTGACATGGTCTGTACAAAACATGTTCACTATTTTGCACTCAATATTTTAGATAATGAGTGTTTTGTCAGGATGCGTTTTTTTAGGGTCTCTGCCACTTTAAATGTAAATGAGCTGCAGGTGGCCAAGAATTCCTCTGGGGTTGCTAGGTGACGGGCGGAATTCCGCTGGGGTTGCTAGGTTACGGGCGGAATTCCGCTGGGGTTGCTAGGTTACGGAGTGCGCTTTGCTGGGGTTAGTAGGTGAGTTCCTGCTGATTTGTGACGTTACATTCTGAAGGTTTTTGAAGGGATTTGTCATCCAGATAAAAAACAGAAACTTATCGCAAAAAGAAAATGTTTCTTAGAAGCAGTGGAAACCCAAATGAAAGTACAAAAACGTGCAAAATGACAATTTAGCATAATGCATCCCCATTATTAGTTACAATGTCAGATTATTTCATTTATAAAATGGGAAAAATGTCATGTTAAAAGTGAAATAATCTGCCAGTATTTTTGTTTTATTAATATTAAAAATGGACTCACTGAAAACAAACTCCTGTATCTTGCTGAAAATTTCCTTGTAAATTAGTTTTACCTTTTTAAAAAAATCAAATCAGATTTTTAATCTTTATCGTAAAATAGAAGCTACAATAATACGTTGAAATGTTGTCCTGCAAATGAGAACAATGTAGTTCTTGTTTGCTAGCATAACTAGCAGAGCGAAGTGGAAAAGTTTTTGACACTAAAATGACTAAAGGAAAAAAAAACTAATAGCTCCTAAAGTTTAAAGAATGAGGCAGAATCTATGCTACAGAATGTAATAAGTGTTAAATATTGATTAAAAATGATGGAAAACATTCTAAAAGTTGATGTTTCTTCATAAAGTTTGTAGCGTCCGACTGTTTGGGAGCCTTGATGTAGAAAAGTTACTAAGATATTTTCAGTAGAAACTAGACAAAATAAGATTTTGTGTTTTTGCAGTGCACGTCTTGTTTGCTGATGGATTCCTAAAGAAAAAAAAACAAACAATCCGCCTCTACATCATTTTCCCGTCCCGATGCAACCTTTGGACCTCTGCTTTGTAGATTTTATTGGCCCAACAGATAAGAGGTTTCATTGGCAGTCGTGCTGAAACAAGGATGCAGCAATATCAAAGTCTATCAGATGAACCCAGATTGAAATGCTGCCTCCAATCTCTCCTCTCAATTATGTGCTGAATGGCGCTGGCATTGAGGTTTTGTGTGCGGATGCCTGCGAACGCAGCAGTCAGAGAAGCTCTTTGTAGGCTCAAGGCTGAATGGTGCTAAATGGGAGAAGAACAGGACAATTAAAAGGCAGCTGAAATGAATCAATCGAGCTTTTCTCTCGTATTTTCTGTTTGCTTAAAGAATTGACTGCAAAAAAGACATCCTGAGCATTTTTGAATGTTGAGGAATAAATAACTTTACATTTGCAGGAGAAATGAAGCCAAATTCTGACAATTTCTGGACGATAATTTCTCCCTTTTTTAGCAGAAATATTTATTTCACTTGAGCTTTAAAGATGGAAGGAAGAACATTTACAGGAACATGTTGAAGCATTAGAAAATCCTAACAAAGTTCAATATTTTACTCATTTCAGAAAGTAAAATCCATATTGAGTATTGATTTTATTGCACAGAATTCTGATCATTTTCTTAGAATTTTCTCAGAATTAAATTTTTTTGTCATACTTTTGACTTTTTCCCCCAAGAATTCTTATTTCTCAGAAATTTGACTTTTTTCTTAGCACTTTTTAAAAATTTTAGCTTTTTCTCAGAATTTTGACTTTTTCCCCACAGAATTTTTATTTCTCAGAATTTTGACTTTTTTCTTAGAATGTTCACATTTTCCCAAAATTTTTACTTGTTCTCAGAATTGTGTTTTTTTTTTTTTTCTTCTTCTTCTTCTCTGAATTCTGATGTTTTTCCCCCCAGGATTTCTATTATTCAGGATATTAAAATTATTTCTTAGAATTCTAATTTACAAAATTAAAGTACAAAAGTCAAAAATTCTAAGATTAAAATCAGAATTATGACTTTTTTTTCCCCCTCAATTCTTTTTTTCTTGACTTGAATCTCAGAATTGTGACATTTATCTAGTGAGAAATGGTTCCAATCCTCTTCTGCAGGATTCAAATACTCTGGTGATTTAAAATCATCACAGAAAACAGAATAATTTGCACCATTTTTAGGATCTTTTCTTTAAACCATTTGGTAATTTACACTTTTAAACATTTTGAAACCTTTTACTAAGGAAGCGGCTGACAGCTCTGTCTGTATTTCCTGAATTAAAGTTCCTTTCCGTGGATCTAATGAAATGCTATCTGGCTGGGCGTCTCGCATTGTTCCACTATTACACTCTAACAAGTCTGATTTCACCAGACTCCTCTGAGACTTGGTGACTGGGAAGAAAAAAGACTTGGATTGCCTTCTATTTTTGGATCTTTCCAAAATGACCTCTAATTTCTCTGTTTCATCAAAGCGGCAGAACAAACGGGAGACGGAGGGACGACTCAGTCTGAGACGAAGAGGAAGAGAAAGTGGGCTGTGCAGATGTCAGATAGCTTCTACCAGCTGGTTCAAACTGGGAATTTTAGAAAAAAATACATTTTACCAGGAATTTTTGTCTAATTTCTTGCTCAAATATCTTAATACACTTAAAAATAACATAAAAGTAACTTTTCAGCAGCATATAATTATTGATTTATTGTTTTTAAATCAATAATTCATTAATATTGATTTTAAAAAAAAATACTAGTTTCCATGTTGTTTCACTTATAATGCAGGAAAAAAGTCTTGTTTAACTTAGCGGTGTCCAAAGTGCGGCCCGGGGGCCATTTCTGGCACTTCGGATTGATTCTTTATGACCCAAAACTGAGTTCCAGAATGATACAACTTTATTTATTATTAACTTTTTTATTTCTCTAATTAAGGTAAAATTATTCCAACATAATTGTTTAAGAATGAAAAATGTCAAGTATCTTTTTATAACTAAACTTTTATAATAAGTAGAACATTGTTTATCCAGAGACTTTTACTGAATTTATTATCGCTTTTTGAAAGAAATACTGTTTTTATTGCTAAGAATAAATTTGTTCAACGAAGCCTAAAAGAATTAGAAAAATTAGCGCCTTTTGTTTAATACAGCCAGCGTGGAAAAATCCTTTTTAGGTTTTTCTTTCCTACTTTAAAACAATTAAATTATCCGTCTTTATTTTGTTGCGATGAAGTATTAGGGCCAAAAACAAAAAATTACATTACAAAAGTAACATTGTAGTAATACGAGAATATAATCGTAGTTTAACGGGATAAATCGTATTAAAGTCGTAATATTACGAGATAAAATTTGTAATATTATGAGAATAAAGTTGTGTGATATTGAAATTGTACTATTACAAAAATAAAGTCCCAGTATTAACAGAATAAAATTGTAATATCACTTTTATTATTTTTTCTTAGTGTGGCTCTAATACTTCGTTACAATTTGCTTTATTTTAGTTTTTTATTTTTTGACTCGACACTTTCATGACTGAAAGTTAAGACAACCCTGAAATAATAGAAATAATATTTTTATCAATATTAATGAATCATTGACTTAAAACAACCTGATATAAACAACCTTTAAGTTAGTTTTGTCTTCTGTTTTTGATATTTCTGTTTTATTTTTTCGGTGCTTCAAACTGTTTTATTAAAAAGAATCATTGTTGGAAACAATTGGAAACACAAGGAGGATGGATGTTTTCTTGTCAATAAACAATAGTTCATGTGGAGATAACGCCGAGCAGCTGAGTCGTTATTATTATGGGATGTGGAAACAGCTGCAGCCGTCGGTAACGAGGCGCTCGGCGTTGTCCAAGGAGTCAGGTGCAAGGAGAAGAGAAATAGGCAAATTAACGGCAAATCAAATCAGAGCTCAGCTGCTGCGCAGGAAGTTCAGAGATGGTTCCTTTCCTGTGATTCAGCCGGTTACCCATAATGCAGCGGGGCTCCTTCCATCCGACGGCGGCAGGAATTCACAAACGGTTCGGATCCGTTACGATTTCTGAAGCTTCAGGAAGGAAACAGAAACAGAGAGAATCAGGAGGAGAGGAGAGGAAGCTGCTTCTGACCCAGATGGGACCAGAGGTTCTGACCCGGATGGGACCAGAGGTTCTGACCCGGATGGGACCAGAGGTTCTGACCCGGATGGGACCACAGGTTCTGACCCGGATGGGACCAGAGGTTCTGACCCGGATGGGACCACAGGTTCTGATCGGTTCTGGATGGGACCACAGGTTCTGTTCTGGATGGGACCAGAGGTTCTGTTTGGTTCTGGTTCGGTTCTGGGTAACTGTTTAGATTTTAAATAGAATATTTGTCTGGAAACATTTTACTTGTAAATCTGGACTTTTTGCTTTTTCCAGCATCTCGTCCTTTATTCTTTCTTTCCTTTCATCCATCCTTCTGAACTGAATCCATATTTTTTCCATCCCTCGCTGAAGCATGTCCTCCGTCCGTCTGTCCGTCTGTCCGTCTGTCCGTCTGTCCGTCTTCCTGAAGGTCGCGGCGGCTCCGTCAGGGTCAGCAGTTATTTCCTCCTCAGTGACTCGCTGGGCAGAAGCTGTGATGCGTCTTTAATGGCGTCATGACGACGCCGGCAGGACGAGGAATGAGGCCTGAGCGGCGGCCATGACACTTCTCCTCTCAACTCTTCTTCCTAATCGTGTTTCTTCTGAGCAGAACAAACAGGAAGTTCCTGCCGCTGATTAGCTACAAGAGGCAGATTAGATGGGGATTAAAATAGTTAAATATAGTATGTTGGGGATTAAATTTGCTTCTAAAAAGAAGAGCTTCTGCATCTGTCAGTCAAACTGAGATATGTTATCTGAGATCCAATGTTTTCTTAGAGCTGCTCTTTCCTTTGTTAGTTTTCAGTTTCCAGACAGATTTGATCCGTTTCAACAGAACCAATAGCGAAACGCAACCCACCAAACCTGGCCGCTGCTGAAAGCGCTTATCTCCTGCTTAATCATTTAATAACAAAATATGACTGAGCAGAATCCCAGATTATGTTTGCTGTACCACTTCAAATATCAAACGCTTTGATTTTATTTTTATCACCTGATAAGAGGGAAAGTCTGTGAAGCAGCTGGAGCATCTGGAGGGTAAAGCTGGAGTCACTTTGTTTAGAAATAAACGTTTCTATCTGGAAATATTGAATTATTGCCAAAACTGACTTCATTTACTAAAAACTAAATAAATATTTTGGTCAATCTTGATTTCCAAGTCAAATTTATTGCAAAAACACAAAATCTTACCAAGTATTTTTGTCTAGTTTCTTGTGAAAATATCTTGAAAACAAAACGAACTTACAGGTAACTTTAGAGCAAGATATGAGTTTATTTTAAGTCAATAATTTATTTTATATTGATGGCAGATTGTTTTACTTCTAACAAGACATTTGTTGCCATTCTATGGACCCCTTGCATGTTATTGTTTACATTCGGATATTTGCGCAAAGCACTGCTACGATTGGACGAAATGTAGGTATTATTAATTTATTGCGTCTCACCAAAGGGAAAACATTGCAGAAAAACCGTCAAACAACTCAAAACCACTTTTTTCTCGCTCTCTGTCGCTACACACGTTGCCATAGCAACTAACAACAACACAACTTTGTTTCAAGTTTCAACACCAAAAAACTTAAACTTTTCCCACACAAAGAACAGAACAGTCAGTCCGTTACGGTTTTATATTTTTAGGTTTGATGTCTATTTTGTGATTATTAATAAGTGATCGCTGTGGTATATTAGCCGCTGCTATCAGCTAAGCTAACACTACGATTGTTTATTAGCTAATTTAAACACCTGCTCTACTGATGATCTGTCAGTTGTTTAGATTGCTGGGGTTTTTTTGTTTTGTTTTTTTGAAACGCATCGAATTCCACATCACATCTACGTCTTATGGTTTTCAAAGTCAAGCTAGCATAACTGACCTACTTTCCTCGCCTTTTTTTCTTAATAAAACTTTTTCCCAACCTTGTTATTTAGCTGTCGTAGTGTTGATAGTTAGTAGCAAAGCGCTGCTTCCTTTTTTCTTTTATATATCAGGGGTACATTTAAGATTTAGGGCGCTAAATTGATAACTTGACAGTTAAAATCAATGCTAGTCATCGTTAGCGAACAGCTTTAACACCTATATCTTGCTGAAAAGTTAATTTTAGGTTAGTTTTGTCTTATTTAAGATATTTGGACTAGAAATAAGACCAAAAACTCTTGGTAAGAGTTGATGTTTTTGCGGTTTTTATTTATTAAATAAAGTCACAGTGGAAACTGGTTTTAAAATGCTCCAAGAAATAAAAAGCAGAAATGATCTCATCTGGTTTAAAGATGATTAAAAAGCTGCAGTGAAACAGATGTATTACCGAAGGGCCACATTCGTCATGTTGCGATATATCAGCTGAAAATGAGGACAGGATCTGTCATTTGCAGGTAGAGGTGTCGAGGCAGAACCTGTTCGCTCTGACCTACATAGGACGGGTTGTCTGGAGCGAGGTTAGCGCTCCCGCACCCCTTTCCTCCCCGCGTCATGGGATCATTAGTATCCTCTGCTATCGAAGCGGAGCGCTCTTTTGATGCCCCCGTTCCCGGTGAAACCACACCGAGGGGCCGGCCCATTTTCCAGGCTTGAAAGTGGCCGTTTCCATTCACCGCTCCTCCTCCTCTTCTTCTTCTTCTTCTTCTTCTCTGTCTCTTGTGTGGAAATTAGATCAGCGGGAAATTGGAGCGGCGGGGTCAGCGCTCCCGCGTTTGACGGCGTCGCTGTGGGAATCTTCACCTAGACAATAGAAGTGAGGCGGGAAGGCTGGGATGTGTTTTAACAAAGCCGGGAGTTTGCCTGGCGGTCGAGCTAATTGAGGAGATGACAGGAAAACGCCGGTTTAGTTTTGGCAATAAATCGCTGACAGGTGGCGTGAAAAACAGGCTTGATTCATTACACAGCGGCACTGAAATGAATACATCCCTCTTTACATCCCGCCTGTACACATCGGATTTATTCGGCGCCATTCTCATTGAATGTGTAATTTCAATGCAATGAAAATAGGCCTGTTTTGCTCATGGCGACAGCAAATATTGATTTATAGATGCTGATGAAGCCGCGGCGGTGTCTGCTTATCCTCACTGTGTTTACAGCAGAGTCCGTTTTCCAGCAGCCAGAGCGCCGACTTCTGAAGTTTCTTCTGCAGCTTCAGATTGACGCTGACATCCGAGGATGTTTGGCACGGCGAGGCCTTGAGATTTAATAGGCTGCAGCGGCTTTTTATTTACATGAATGCGACTGAAGCTGACTGAATCGGCCTGTCCTTGCAGCGTTGTAAAGGTTTTATTAAAAGCACACACACACACACACACACACACACACACACATCGCTCTATTACTACAGCCGTTATGTGCTTTTCATTTTCACTCACACACAAATGTTAAGTACATAAACTTCTGCTATCTTTGCCCTTATATTTTATATTTCTCTTTCTCTGAGCACTGCAAAAACACAAAATTTAACCTAAATGTCTTAGTACACTTGAAATCAGACAAAACAGATTTACACGTCATTTTTCAGCAAGAAATAGCAGCTTGTTTTTAGTCAGTAATTCCTTAACGTTGATGAAAAAGTTCTAGTTCCACTTATTTCACTAATGAGACATTTTTCCCATGATTTTAGTTAAATAATCTGCCAGTGGAACTAGTACTTTCTCATCAATATCCAGCATTTATCGACTTAAAATAAACTTCTATAAGTTCCTGAAAAGTTACTTGCAAGTCAGTTTTTAAGATATTTGCATGAGAAACTAAAAAATACTTGGTAAGATTTTGTGTTTTTGAAGTGCAAGTACTTTATCTCTGGAAAATCTATGATTTTGTTTATTTTAACTGTTCACTGCAAAAACAAAAAATCTTAAATTGTTCTAGTTTCTGTCTTCAAACACTTGAAATAAGACAAAACTAACTTAAAAATAACTTTTCAGCAGATTATAGAAGCTTGTTGTCAATCAGTATTTTCTTAATATTGACCCTTTAGCAGATTATTTCACAGTTTAGATATTTTTACACTAGATATAGATATTTAAGTGAAATAATCTGACCAGGAAACTAGCAGTTTGTCATCAATATTAAGGAATTATTGACTTCTGACAAACTTCTTTATCTTCCTGAAAAGTTACCTACATATTAAGTTTTATCTTAGTATTTGATACAGTTTTGTGTTTTTACAGTGCGTACTGTTTTTTCCTTCTGTGTTGTTTCCTCCCACGCCGATTTATTGCTCTTTACGATTATTTAGTTTCCTCCAGTCTGTCATTAGGATCTTTGTTGGAAAAGGCAACATCTTGCGAACTAATTGCCCTTGTTCCTGTTGCAGTCTAAACACTCCTCCTCTTTTGTCTGTTCGCGTTTTCGCTCCTCGAAAAGCACTTAGCATCAACCGCTTTCATAAATCAGTCTGCATGTATGGTTTTCTCAGACTGTAAGGAATTAAATCCATAGTGACTCTGCAGACATTATGTGTCTCCATTAGTTAAGACGTTCTTAGATACAGGAGGGGCAAAATGTTCTCCAGATGCAGGGAAGATTTACTTTAAAATGTCTTAAATGTGATTTTTTTAGACCATTCCTGTAATCTTTCAGGCTTTTTTAATCTTTAGATATGAAATAAAAACATTCCTCTTACCAAAGCTAATTTGTATCTAACATAGAAAGCGTTTAGGCATGTTTTTTTCCTCTATAAATAAGACAAAGTGGTTAATAACCACTAATAATTTGGATTTACCAACACTCACAATTTCCTATTTCATAGTTTCACAGGAAATGGGATTTTATCACTAGGAGGTGATTATGAAACATCTTTTAGATGCACACTTAGCATTTAGCGGGTGGTAAATGGAAGGATAAAGCATCTCTTAGCTCCTGTGTCAAACTTCTGTTTTTAATTCTCCAAATATTTCGCTGTTTGTTAAACTAACCAGGTTTTACGTTGTAGCCACATCTGCTGGCTTGATATTGGGGTAAAAACAACAGAGGCTAACTGCTATTTGGACTGAAACTTATATTGCTTTACTGTTACTGGAGTTAAAGGTTAAATAGTCTAACTGAGCCAAAGCCTACAGAGGCTAAATGTCACTGGAGCTAACAGCTACATAGGCTAACTACTACTTCAGCTAAAGGCTAAATAGCCCAACTGTTATAAAGCTGAACACTATATTGTCTTACTTCTATTTGGGCATATGTAACTAAAACTTACATAGACTAACTGCTACTTGAACTTACAGCTACACATGCTAACTGATACTTGGACTAAAAGCTACTTAGGCTAACTGATACTTGAACTAAAAGCTACTTAGGCTAACTGATACTTGAACTAAAAGCTACACATGCTAACTGCTACTTGAACTAAAAGCTACACATGCTAACTGCTACTTGAACTAAAAGCTACACATGCTAACTGATACTTGAACTAAAAGATACACATGCTAACTGCTACTTGGACTAAAAGCTACATAGGCTAACCTTTACTTGAGCTAAGTGCTACACCGAATTGCTACTGTTTGGGATAAAAGCTATATAGGTTAACATCTACAAACAAGCATGCTAGTGTGTGCAACTTTATTCTCTATTTCGTGTTTTTTTTCCCTTTTTTTTACAATATTGTGGCAAACTGTTAGCATGTAAGGCAGCATTGCCAACATTTCATGGCATTTGACAAATGATTTCCTCAGGTAGCGGTGAACTGATGTAACAGTCGCCTGATGTTGAACGCAGTGGCATCATATCATCTCTGACGATGTTGGAAACGCACCAAGGAGCTAAAAATTAAAATATGTGTGGAGTTGAGAAGTTTGACCTTTTGAATCTAAAAGGACTGAATGATCCGTCCAATTATCTCCAAGTCAACATGTAGAAAAGGAAAACCGTGATTAGAAAGTCTTTTTATGGAAAGTGACTATATACTGCTCAACACTTGCATCCGTTGCAGTGGAAGAAAAGCCCTTTATGTGAGATCTGAAGAATTTTGTGTCACAACCTTTCGAGATGCACCAATTTTCCCACAGTCCATCTGCGCACAAATCAAAAGGATCTGAAATGGTATAAAATATTTTCAGTAAAAGATAAAGTAATTGGACCTGATTGCCTTTACTGTTCGACCATACAGAACGAGAAAACGCGTTAAAAATCAGCTTTTATCTTCTGACTCTGTGAAGATCAACACAATTTTGATCAAATTTTTAATGAATGTTCATTGTTTGATTTTTCTATTTTTCCATTTTACCGTTAGTTTGGAGGTCAAAAGGTTACACGTGGGTTTTGTTCATCAATTACATGTTTGGTGCCTAATTGGGACTTGAGAATTTCATGATTTTTAAGCTTTCAGTGTGGATTTAATAAAAAGTCTTTCATTTTCTAAATAAACCTCAAACACAGCTGCATTTTTCAAAAAGGTCCTTAAAAATAAAACACTCATCTTTTGTATGCAGACCGTAAGAAATTTAATTACATGCAAAGAGGCATTTAATGGAGTTTTATGACTTAGCAAACATGAGTTTTAACTGGAAAAATACTCATATTTGAGAGTTTTTATCTTTGTGTCTCGTTTCTCTTGCTGTTTATGTTTTAGAGTTGTGCTGCAGATTTGGGAATTATAAATCTTGATCGGCCTGACTTGGAAAGATGCTCTTATAATTCATGCTTGAAATGTTTGGCTTACTCTGTTCACACAGAAACAAAAACAAACATTACATTCCTGGACGTTTTCCTGTTACATCTCTGATTTTCTGCCTTTTTTAAGATATTAATTATAAATGTTATTCTTTTGGCTCAGAGAGGTTAAATTACATCCATCATTCTGCAGATTTTCCATGTAACCTCTTTTAATGCAATATAAGAAATGCATTAAAGTATTCCCTAAAATGCAATAACAGCTTTCCTTTACTATGTGAAACTAAAACTGCCACTTGAGGAGTTTTGGGAAAAACGTCACATTACGGTTTATTTTTTTATCTTCAATTTGCAAAATATTTATATACTTTGTACAATTTATGCTCAGAAAATGTTCTTTTCACCAAACTACAAGAGACAAACAGTTTAAGCCTGAAGGTTTGAGTGTCTAACCAGGTGGTCAGCAGCACTGGAGTACCACAGGGAACTGTCCTCGCATCGTTCCTTTTCACTCTGAACACTTACAGAAAACGTCTGAACCTCATGAGTTGCAAATACTCAGATTACTCTGCAGTGTGTCAGAGTATGACGATGGGATTGTAATCTGTTCTGCTGTCGTCTGTTGGGGCAGCAACTTCAGAACCAGAGACTTGAAACATCTAATCAATGTGATAAATAAAGCTGGTTCTGTTCTGGAGACGCCTATGGAACCATTTCTGTCTCAACATTTTAAGCTTCAAAACAAAATACTCAAAGAAAGAACCTAGTGGTTTGTTTCTGAACTCCTTTCTGACTTGGTTAATGAGTTTAGCGTGATAAATCATTAAAAGACATCATCCTCCCACCACTTCCTGTCAGTAGAAACATCCTGTTGTTGCTCTTATGATTTCATTGCAGTTTTGCAAAATATAAAATTTTTACACAGCCAAGAAAACTATCTCTACCTAACTCAACAACTTTTTATCAAAAACACATTTATTTTGAAATTGCTATGTTTTCATTTAGCAGATTTCTTTTCTTAATTCCAATTTGCACAAGTTTATGGTCGCTAGAAACACAGTCAGAGTTTGTTTAAAATGTCAGACAAGGAAGGGGAAAAGAAAAGAGAAGAGAAGAGAAGAGTGGTATGGAAAAAGTTTAAAGTTTAGATAATAATACTGAATATAAGAGAACACTTTTGAGTGAGAAAAGCAAAAAGCTGAGAAAACAGATTTATTTAGAGGCAACAGCATCCCAAGATAACACAACTTTCCCTAGTATAAAGTTAATTACATTAATATTAAATAATAATGGCTACAATATCAAAAAATGAGCGTCCAAAGAAGAATTATTCATAACATTTTAAAAATTGCCCCCAAAAAATCAACTTTCTCAATGTCTTCAGTCAGAGGCTTCACTGAATCACTGTGACACAGACTGCTACCGGAGAGACTGAAGAAACTTCGATAATGAGTTAGAAAATGTAATCTAAACTGAACATAGCAGAACGTAATCGTTTCTGTCTTCAAACGGTTAAAAATGTAAATCTTGACCTTTTTAAATGAAGACTAAGCGACTCATTAAAAAGATGTTTTGTTAGTTTAGAGTTTTATGTTCATTAGACATGCAGTCACTTCACTGTGGATGTTAATGTGAGCAACATTAAGCGTCGGCTGACTGATTGATTCAGCCGCACGTGTTCCTGCCGCAACAAGGCAATAAAAAAATATTTGTAAGATTTAATGAGCTGATTGGGTTACGCTGCAGCTTAAATTTGTCTCAGCTCCCTTATTAGCTAATAATGGCAGATTTTATTCACACAGACGTGTTGCCAGATTAATTTTCTCCCAATTTTCAACAGTTATGATTATTTTGCGGGTTCGGGGGTAGGGAGTTTTGTTCAAGATAAATGAGGTGAACAAAAGTTTTGTCAGTGCGTGTGCAGATGAATGCACAGAGAGAGCTTTCTTATTAAGCACCACTTCTGATTCTAAAAGCTCTCTCATTCATCATTCATAAACATTTGTTTTGTGCATCTCTTTCGCTGGCTTCTTTTAGGGAAAACGTGTCCGTTGGTTAACCGCCGAGCAGCTCTCCACCCCGCCGGCTCCTTTTAAAGTCGTTTAAAACTCACTGGTTCTGTAAAAAACCTCCTTTCTGATGTCTGTGCGGTGTGAACGCGTTTCCACGCGGACCGCCACACGCTGTAATTTGTCAAACAGGCGTTTCATCCATGCTGATATTTTCCATTAAGAGTGGCTTCTGTGTTGACCAGGAAGCTAATTAGCAACATGTTGCTATTTTTTTATTTTTTATTCTTTATTCGCTGGTAAACAGCTTGTCAAGTCTTTTACCATATATTTTACATCTTGCTCTGGAAACAGAGATAGAAATAACACATAGAAAGTAATTAAAAGTGATGTAAGGAGAGATTTCTGCAAACGAGGTAGAGTTAAGTGGAAGCCAGCTAATGAACTCAGAATGTCAAGCTCGGATTTATCCGTCTATTGAGATTTTTATTTTTTCCCAGCTGGCCCTTAGCGGTGTTGTTTATGTCTCTTCACGCAGTTCTGATGGTTTAATAAAGGTTTCTGTGCTGCTACATGACCCAGCAGACCCACTTCTTCAGTCCTCACTGTTGAATTTCTCTGCATTGATGTCGGCTGCAGCTTAAAAACTCAGCAGCTTCTCCCCTTTTTCAACTTCGGCACGTTTTGTCACATTAAAACCACAAAACTACATGGATTTTATTGGCATTTTCATGTGGTAGATCTACAGACAGTAAGTGTAATTAGACAACCAGTCACCTTAATAGTAAAACATCCTGTTTAATTTGATTTCAGTGTAAATGTTTATGTCACAATCAAAGAATAGTCTAAGTTTGGTTTGATACAAACAATGTTGGGGGGAAATTTGATTTAATTGCAGACTGTTCAATTAAATATAAAATATAAGGTGCAACACAAAGTATTCATCCAGGGTTTTGCTTTTAATTTAATTTATCAGCAACAGGGACAAAAAACACCCCATATAATAAACTTGGAAAAATTCAAAGGAAGGAGTAAATTTCCACCAAAAAATCTCAGATTAATCTCAGAAAATGTTTAGAAAAAACCTTAAAAATTTCTGAGTTTCAAAACTTAAAAATTTTCAGATTATATCACAATTTCTATCTAAAAAGTAAAATTACATTTTAGAGTTTTAAAAATCCAAATTTTGAAACTTTCTAATATTTTCTGAATTTCAAAAGTAAAATTTTAATTTTACTTTTAATTCTCTATTTTTTTTCTATCTGCAATTTTCCTAATATACTGTTAAAAAGCACCAAAATATCCATAAAAAGATGAAACATTTTTGACGCTTTGCTGGGTTTTTTACCTGCTAAGCCTTTTTTGTGTTTTAATTTACCCTAACCACTACTGCTTGTGTTTGAAAGACATGAAACGTTAATAAAACACTCTGTAGTTTTCTTTATTGTTAGCATAGCTCTGCGTTTCTCCCGTGTTTCTGACGTGTGATGAAAGCCATGTTGCAGGCAGATACTTTAAGACGCTCGTCCCTCTCAGTAATAACAGTTTACTGTCTTTCCTGTCCTCTGACTGCTGACTGCCTCCAATCTCTGTATTTAGGAACCTCCTAATTGGCGACCCAACCGAACCTAATGGATCTCTAAAAGTCTGTCGCTTGATTCTCCGCCATGTTCGACTGCTGAAGAATTACTGCAGATTCAGATGATGCTGCATGTGTGTGTGCAGGAAGATGTTAAAAAAATTGAGTGGAGGGAAATGGATTCTATTTCTCGTGTGTACAGGAATATTTTTGCTCTGTATATTGTTCATCTGTGCCTCCCGCTGCGAACAGCTCGGTATCTGTGATTGTATCTGGTTGCTGTATGCAGGCATTCCCTCTCACAGATTGCGGCGGCTCTGTGATGCGCCGGCTTCAGACTGCAGAGGATGCCTGCACTCCAAACTGCTTTTTCTCCTGCAGCTATACAAGATGTTGACTATCAGTGAAGATTATTCCCAGCCAGGCCTATAGCTTTCATGTAAATATCAGTGGGAGAGGCGTGTCGGGAAGATAAAAGGCCAGATATGGGAGTCCCATCAGTGGTGTAGGGGGAGGAGAGGGACATGTGTGCGTCAGGGTGAGGTATTGATGGATGCTGCACACTAAGAGCTGAAGCGTCACCGTGTGAGATTGACGTGTCTTTGTAAGTAGCAATCTAACGTTCGGCTATCCTGCTTTTTGGCTGTCTTTGGTTTCTAATGGACTGAGCCGGTTTAAAAGCTCCAACAGCTCAGAGTTACATCTGAAGCTTTCAGGTTGTCCAATATGGAGGAAAGAAAAGAGTTCATCCATTCATCTGTCGATTATATCAGGCACCCTTCAATTCTGCCGTTGTGTCTCCGGTCATTCGTGCGTCGGTACTTTGCTTCTACGATCCTTTTAGCATCCATTTGTTGTTTCTACAGTCGGGTACGTCCGTCAGTCGTGTCTCTGGTCTTTTGTGTGTCCATATGTCGGTTCTCCCGTTTGTCATTTCTATGGTCTCATGTATCCATCGGTTGTTTTTGTATGCAAGTCCATTTTTATTTGAGCATCCATATGTTACTTCTGGAATCTCGTTCATCCATACATCGGTTCTCCCTTCTTTCGTGCATTCGATTGTGCTTTCTACTGACATTTGGGCATCTGTTTGTCATTTCTATGATCTCATGCATCAGTCCATCATTTCTACAGTCGTTCATTTGTTGGGATGTTGGTTCTTGTGTGTCCATTAGTCATGTCTAGAGTCTTTTGTGCATCCTTACGTCTCTTCTACAGTCATGTGTGCGTCCGTCCATCGTTTGGTCTTTTTGGTGTCCATACGTAATTTCTCCAGTTTTTTTTTTTTGCATTTGTTTATTGTTTCTCCCTTATTTTGTGTGTTGCTCCATCATTTCTCCGGTCGTTTGTGTGTAAGTGTGTTATTTCTGCAGTCTTGTGTCCATCAGTTGTGTGTCTGCACTTTCTTGAACCCCTGCTTCATTTCTCCCGTCATTCTCTGACGTCATCCATGCTGGTTTCTTTTCTCTGGTCGTTTGTGCATCGTTTTTCCAGTCAGTTGTTTCTGCTCTTTTTTGCTTCATTTCTTTGGTCTTTAGTGTGTCCGTCTGTCCGTCTTCCCAGGTGAGCCCAGAAACACAGTCCGTCTGTGTCCTAGGTCTTTCTTCTCTCACTAATTTACACAAAAAAGAGTCCAAAACAAGCACTGAGTGCATAAAGTGCCTGTTTTGTTGCTCTTATGTTTTCATGAGCTGTAAACCACAATCACCAAACATAACCACAATAACAGTTATAAATAAAATAATTTCTCAGTATCCTAATTGAGTGAAATGCACCTGTAGGTGAGGAAGAGTTGTAAAAGCCTAAATTGGACCCAGATTACCTGACAGCGGGAGCAGCAGTTGAATTGACCCGTCGCGTCCCAGATAACATTTTTAGATGGTTTAACAAACAATAAAATAATCATTCATCCAGGTTGAGGCTGATTTGAGTTTTTCTTCTCCCGCAATCAGTCAAATTGAAGCCACATGCTGCCTCTGTGCCATCAGTGATGAACGTCCCCTCTTACCTTGAACTCCAGGGTCACGACCTCGCCCTCCCAACAGCAAGTTCGCTCCAATCAGACTCTGTGTTTATGCTAAGTCGTAACGATTGGTTTCACGGCACGCCGCGGATAATTACCAAGGGTTTTCCCTTATTGAATGGTAATTACGAAAGACAAATAGACTCGAAGCGTCTGACTTCCTGAGTGGAACGGCTCGGCGCGTGTGCAGCTGTGGGTGGCGACGGCACCGAGAGTCAGCATGTTTGTTTCTGCAGCTATGCACTCCGAGTACTGAGATAATTACATTTCAGGTGGCTGCTTTGAAAACCAATGCTGAAAGATGACACAACTGTACAGTTTACAGCTTCATTTCCACCATTTTCTGACTTGTTTTACACATCAGCTCAAATTAGGGTAATAAATCACCAGAGTACCACTGAATCCACTGTTTCTGAGCTCTTTTCCTAACTTTTTCTTCTTCTTTTTCTGGATTAATATCATAATGACCTTTGACAGTTTGCCATTTTGAATGCTGGCTCGTTCCCGCGGCCGTTATGGACTTAACACGCCGTCCCTGTAATTGACTTCTGTCCAGGTCCTGACTGAAGGTCGCTCCGGCAGCCAGACAGCAGAGTAATTAAAATCTCTGCTGCTCTTTAAGGCGCTCATTGAAGTCCACACTTCATTTAGAAAATCATTAGTCATGCTACAGCTAAACCCAACTTTATATCACAAAACTTCGCATTCATGGACAATGTATAATCATTAGCGGTGTCTGGAGTAATTGAGGGTGGCAGTGGGGAAATGGCTACCTGACGACGACAGGTAGAGGCTTCGCTTCTTCAGTCACAAACTGATGTGAAGAATTACATCATGCAAAATTCACATTTTTATGTTTTTATACTTTCATTTTGGTCTCAGCTGCTTCTAAAAACTGTTTAAAACAAACTGCCAACCCATTTTTTGGCAATAATTTAACGTGTTTTTTTTTTGGTGTCTGGAAAATGAGTTGCACCAAAAAAATTCCCGATTATTGAGTCACTTTTCATTGGCGCTGTGCTCGTTACTTAGCAACCCCAGCCGAGCCCAGCCTGTTACCTAGCAACCAAAGTGAAGGTTGTACACCTTTGGTCAGCTGGTTTTACCGCTGCAAGCCCAAACATTTCCCCTCTTTCTACCGAGCCTTTTCAGAACCCAAACACAAGGTAAAAAAATTTATTTTTCTTTCTTTTGACAAACTAGTCCATCCTTCAAAAGTCTTAAAGTGGAAGTATTTTGTAAAATTCATATTTTTCATTTCTTTGTACTTCCAGTTGGGTCTCTACTGGTTCTAAAAACAATGCAACTGGTTTTTGGCAATGACTTGATGTTTTTTGGTGTCTTTAAAACGAGCCCTTTCAAAAACTTCCAAATTATTAAGTCACATTCTATGAGCACTTCACCGTTGCCTAGCAACCCCTGCAGAGTTCTGCCCGTTACCTAGCAACCCAAACAGAGCTCCAGCATGTTTGGTAAGCTGGTTTTACCACTGTATGCGCTGTACAATGGCTGCTGGAAAAGACAAGTGTTTTGTTGTTGACTTACCATCCAGGAACGACTTGCTGCATTCTTGTTGGGTGTGCAGGAGGCTCCACTTTTGCTTTTCGATGATGTAAGGTTGCATAATTTTGAATCAGTTTGCAGTGAGTGTAAACGTTGAGCAGCATCAGCTTATTTGGATTTAAAGCAACAGAAGGCTCTAAAACAGCTCATTCAGACTAAAATGTCATTATCTAAGAAGGGTTTTATGCAAATAAACATGTCTTGAATATCCTATCCAAACCTGATCAAGGAACCATAATAGGTCATCTGAACTTCAAATAAGCTCTTGTTGCTCAGCTTTGAAGGCGATTAGATCCACAGCCGTTGTGTAAATATTTAATCATCTTCAGTTAAACAATTCACAGCAGAGGAATCGTTAAGTTCAGCAGAGTGTGTGCTGAAGGTAAGCCTTCAGTCACTCCTCTGAATGTTTCCTAAAGCTTCTCCTGATCCACTTTTAACATCAATAGAGAACAAATGTCTCAATTCATTTACTGTTATCAAAGAAATGAGTCAGCTGGAAAAACAGAGAACAGGATAAAACACAGAGGAGATGAGCTGAATACTAAAAGCTGGTTCCTCTATAAATCCATCCATCCTCCATATGAAACCCCTTTAAACGTCTATCTGCCCATTTTTGTACGTCAAACAGCAAATATACCTTCATATTTGTGGAAAATCTACTGCAGAAGTTTGGAAAGGGTTGGTTTTACAATGAAAACAGAGAAAATATGGTTCCAAACACCAACAGCTCAGTGGAAATGTAGTAAAACAACACAAAGAGAGATTTTTAAATTGTTCTTTATCCCATTTTCTGTTTGTTTTTTCATCCTTCCTTGGATTTTGGAGCCTTTTTTAAGTCTAAACCACAATGAGTGAGTTTGAATCAATAGAAAGTTGCCGAAGTCCAAAGGAAATATCATCTGACCAAGTATTTTTCATCTCGTTTCTAGGGTAAAAATATTTTAGTACATTTGAAATAAAACGAAACTAACTTACAAGTAACTTTTCAGCAACATGTTTTAGGTAAGTAATTCCTTGACATAGATGTAAAAGCACTACTTAAACTGGCAGATTTTTTAATTTAAACATCTTTTCTATTTATAAGTGAACTAATCTGCCTATAAAATAGTATGTTTTCATTAATATTAAGGAAGTATTGACTTAAAACATGTTGCTGAAAAGTTACTTGTAAGTTAATCTTATCTTAACTTCAAGTGTACCAAGATATTTGCATTAGACTGGACCAAAAATACTTGGTAGGATTGTATTTTTTGCAGTGTACAGCAGCACTAAAAACACCATGACATAAAAAATCGGAATCATTTCAAACTTTTGTTTTTCAAGCAGTCGAACCTGCTGATCAGTGAGGAAAAGCTGTGTGAAATGAGTCCCAGATATTTGTAATTAGTTCGACTCTTCAAACCTTTTCCAACAATCAGCAGCCATTGACTCCACTAAACAAATACCTGGAGCTCTGAAAATGGAGTTCAGCAAAACATTTCCAGGTAATGTTTACCAAGTGAGGACAAGAAGAGGTTGGAAGACCAAAAACCTGAATGACTTGGTCATAAAATAGCTAGAAACATGGATCAGACACAGGCCTCCTTAAATTATTAAACCTTTGAAGCCGTTTAAATACCTGCTGGACATTTTTTGCTTTTGAGTGAAAAAATATGATCGTCTTTGGAATAGTTTCGCATCCTTTGGACCAGGACATGAAATTTCTAGAAAATTAGTTTATTTTTAAAGGAGATTTATAATGTAAAATTCACATTTTGTATGTTGCTTTTGCATTTCTACTGCTTCTGAAAACAACCCAAGTGCTTAAAAAATACCCAGCTGTTTTTTGGCAATAGGTTAAAATGTTTTGGTGTCTGGAAAATGATCCATTTTCCAGCAACTTCAGCTGAGCTCCCACAAGTTTGGTCAGCTGGATTTACTGCTGTATGCTGCATAATGGCTGCTGGAAAAGACAAGAGTTTTGTTGTTGATTTGCCATCCTGAAACCACTTGCTGCATTCTTGTTGGTTGTGCTTTGGGAAAATATTTGAAATGATTTATTGAGAACTCATTTTGTAGTATCACAAAAAACTGAGAAGATGATTCGAATTTCCTCTGAACCAAAACCCAACAAGTTGTAAGACTCGTTTCCAGTTGAAAAACTGTTTAACAGACCAGAGACCAGTCCAACAGCAGGAAGTGGACTACACAACAGGGCATTATGGGTAAATACATCTAAAATAAACATGCTAAGCTAGCGCTAGCAACCGAAATGGATCTTAAGACAACCAAGAACTGCTAAAACCTGATGTTTACATTTTATGAAGATGGAAGTTGTGCCCAGTGTCTTCTTGGGTTTCCATGTCGTTTCCTTCAGTGGTTTTTGGTACAGCACCCCCGCAGGCGAGGAGGGGAACAGGTTTTTCAAAGGATTTGGTTTGTTTGACACAGAGCAGTGTGACAGAAAACCACATCAGCTGGAAATGTAACAACTGTTGCGACTTTGGTCCCCAATCAAACCGAGTCTACTGGACTATGAGGTGTGAAAACACCCTTAGACTTTGTAAGGGCAAAGTGAAGAAGATGGAGATGCAACAACACAACCAGCTGCTTCATCCAGACACTATTCTCCTTCCGCAACGCCATGACAAACTTCTACCTTTATTGTACTTGGCAAATGAAATGATTGCAGTTTGGACTCTGAAACAACGTAACCATAACAGGGAGAAACTCGAGCAATCACAGCTTTGTTCTAGTTGGCTGTGTTGAGTGAAGGGAGGACAGACGCATCGGAGCAGCCTGCGGTGCTGATGGAGCCGGGCCCATCCGCGGCCTTGCCAATCTGTCATCCGCTGTGTGTCCTGCAGGCCCGCAGACACAAACACACACATTTCCACACACAGCCGGCGAGTCAGCCCATGAATCAGTCATCTCCTGCTCTTCTGCGACCTCAGTCTCACCACCGTTCGTTGCCTGACTGATAAAAGCAGCAGGCCATCCTGCCACAGCCCAACAGCCTTCCTGTCCGTTTGGAGTATCCGCTCTTTGATTCCTGTGTGACCTGCAGGTACGACTCAGTCTATGGGTTCATCTTCCTCTACCTGGTTTCTGTTACAAATGTGCACTGTCTTTGTTCTGTTAATGTCAAAAAACAACAATTTCGTAACTCTTGTGTTTTCGTTAAGAAATTAAAATCACATGTCAAAAAGCTGGTTAGTTATTAAAAATCAATCGGCTACGCTACACACAGTCTCGTTGTCATAGCAACTGGCAACAACGTCACTTTATGTTTCAGGATTCAACACCAAAGAAACCACTCAAACATTTCCCACACAAAGAATGAAACATTCAATCCATTACAGTTTTATGTTTTCAGGCTTGATGTTCTTTTTGTGATTATTAGAAAGTGATCGCTTTGGTTGATTAGCTTCCTCTGCTATTAGCTCATCTAACATAGCGGTGGTTGATTAGCTGATTTACACACCTGCTCTACAGATGATCTGTCAGAGACGATGTGTGGATTGTGTGTTTTTATTTTGTAACTGAACCAAAACACACCAAATTCCACATCACATCTGCATGTTAAAGTTGTCATAGTCAAGCTAGCATAACTGAACTACTTTCCTCTCCCTCGCTATTTATTTCTTAATAAAACTTTTTCCTGACCTTGATATCTAGTTGTTATAGTGTTAATAATAAGTCATTTTTCTTGTATATATCATTTAAGATTTAGCTCGTTATATTGATACCTTAAGCCAATGCTAGCCATTGTTAGCAAACAGCTTTATGCTGGAGATCGGGCGGGAGTTTGCGCTGATAACATCACGCTGCAACTGGTCTGTAAAAGGATTATGGATTCAACACGTTGCAATAACACAATTTTTTATGAACTGCACAATGTCCGGAAAAAATAAAAATAAAAACATCATCCCTGTGCCACTTCCTGTCGTCTTCTTCGGCGTTTCCACCAGTACATCTGGCTGTAAATCACGACTCGTGTGATGCAAAAAAAGTATTTCTAACTGAAGTTTTGCAAAATATACTGATTTCGACGAGGCCGAAAAATCATAGTGCAAAAACTTATTGGAAAATGAGCGTTTTTCAAAATTGGCTCGGCTCCCTGTAGCTAATTTATTTTCATTATTCCAGTTCGCACAATTTTATGGCTAATTGAAACACAGCTAGTGACACTTTTGATGCATTTGAAAGACAAACGCTATCTGACCTCCATTTCCATTCAATCCTTCAAGCCCATCAATAGTGTAAGAACCAGTGTTCTGGTTTGTTTACTTCGTCAACCTCAGTGCTTTTTTTTTCTTTGCATTTGGCTCATTTTAAGGTGGCCAATTATCAGCCAACCAAGCATCGTAAACAAAGTCACTGAGTCACATGTGGCCGGTTAATTGGACGACTTTTGGCTAACCTGTCATCTTGCCAGGTTAGATGTTTTAAAGATGCTGCAGGGGGTAGAGGTAGGTGGCTGTGCAAACACCTCTGATTTGATACCCTGTAGCGTCCCTGCAGCTGATTATTATTGATTTGTTTGCAGGAAGTTACAGAAAAGCAGATGATTATTAATGTTGCCGTCAGTTTGTCTCTTTCTGCAGGAAAACACATGCCAATGTCGTCTCGTCTTCCAATAAATTAGCATGGTTGCGGTTTGTTTATGTTCCTCCAGACAAGGAAGTGGAGAAAAGGTCTTCCAGCACTTAAAACGTAAAGTATTTCTTTAGAAATGTGGACAGGAAATCTAAACATACTTCTTTCTGCTAAGTCTGTTACATTTATGAAACTGACCTAAAAATGATTGTTGTAAGAAAAAGATCTTACTGAGTATTTTGAGAGGCACTGACAGAAAAGGCTGAGTCACTGTGATGACTCGTTAAAGTGAGCAAAATTTTAAAGGTGACCTACTATACTTCCTTGAACAGGTTAGGATAAGTTTATGAGCGACACAAAACATGTTCATTACCTCTTTTCACAAAATCATTCTTAGATAATGAGATTTTAGTCAGAATTAATAGTTATGTCTCTTTAAATCCAACATCCCCCAACTCAACGTTTACACTCTCACTTGAAAATGGCTGCAAACAGATGCGCAATTATACAACCGCACATCTTTGAAAAGCAGAAGTGGAGCCTCCTGCACAACCAGCAATAATTCAGGAAGTTGTTTCTGGATAGTAGGTCAACAACAAAACTCAGGTCTTTTCAAGGAGCCATTTTACAGCACATACAGTGGTAAAACCAGCTGACCAAATGTGCTGGAGCTCAGATTGGGTTGCTAGGTGACTGTGGATTGTGACTTAACAATCAGAAGATTTTTGAAATGGCTAATTTTCCAGAGACTAATAAACATTAACGTGTTGCTTTAAAAAATATCTAGATGTTCTTCTTAAGTGCATGGCTTCTTTTAGAAGCAGTAGAGACCAAAATGTAAGTACAAAAACGTGAAAAATATACATTTTTCCCAATAGGTCCCACTTTGAAATGAGTTTGTTTTCATTTATCATTTGATTAATTGATTTATGGCTTATTATGACAGATCTACACATAAGTAAAAACATCCAATGGTGACTGAATTATGAATGTAATTTTAATGTCATTTCTTATTTAATGGAAACACCAGAGCAGAATATAGACAGAGATTTGCGTGTATTTGTAATGGAAACTTGTGAGGATCTTTACTCAGTCGTTTCTTTCCTTCCCCCACGAAACGTGGCAGTAACTGCTCATTCTGGACGATATTGTCTGGAGGTAAGCAGCTTCTGAAGCCGTCGGATGAATAAAACATTTCTAAAGACAATCAAATTCTGTTTGACACGTACAGTCAAATCACATCCCCGGCTCTCCTGATGGCTGTAGGCTGGAAGCGCCGGTCGGCTCTGCTGCTTGTTCAAAGTGTCGCGGGGGAAGTGAGAAAGAGAAGTCCATTATCTGCTCCCTCTCACTTAAACAAGGTGGCTCCCCCCCCATCACCACCAACCCATCACCTATGGACTTTCTCCCATGGTTCAGCAGCAGGGAAGGCTGATAATTGGTTGAACTGCTGCACAGTCAGAGCAACACTGTTCTTTTCTTACCTCATTAGAGACACCCATACAGCCGCGTTGAAATTTCAATAAGCCGTTTGATTCCAACCGCTTTGACATTTGCGGGATATTACATCGACTGAATGCAGACGCTGTATTTATATTTCATCGGCTCGACTTGTATGACAAAAAAACACATGTGAGGCGGAGGATCAAACATCCTGGGAACGGTTTGTTCACACGGTTTGAGCAGCATGTATGTTTCATGATAAAGATGGTTTTTTACCACTTTGGTTGGTTTAACTGTATGAAACTAAGCACTTTAATCCACCTACGCTTTTTACCGGCAGAGCGGTTTTGATCAAAATGCCTGTAATGGATTTGGAAGGCATTGTAAACATCACTTTAATAGTTGTTTATACATTAGTTTAGAAAGTCCCTGTGCTTTTTGCATTCATAATTCAGCAGATAAATGCTCTGTTTGCTTTAAAAGCTGAAAAGATTTCAAGAAAATTAACCTAAATGTAAAACTTGCTGTCTCAAAGCAGAGCACTTTGTGAGACAAAATAGACATTATTTAATAAGACAAAATGTTTCTCTATGAAGAGACGTGTGGAAAAAATGCTGGAAATGTGATATTTTCCTGTAATTAGTAAATCACAGGGATAATTAACATGTTTGTCTTTTCTCACTGTTTCACACATTCAGACACCTTTCACTTATTAAACACGTATCCTTGGCGTACATGGTAAGGTATTATTTTTATGCTCAGTCCTAAAGTGTTTCACCGTATTTTTCTCTCTGCATTTATCCATTTACAGAACCAAAACTTAAATTAAACCCATCATGGTGGAGTTTATGTGTAAATGAATCAATATGACTTATTTTTATTGTCAAGTAGACATTAATTTATGTAATTGATGTAAATTTCAGTGTGATGCAAATTTGACACACTAGGCACTTAGGGAATAAAATGGTCTTTTTGACCTCAGTTTGCTGATTATTTTATTGATGCTGCTTTTGCTGATACAAAACATTGAAATTTAGTCAAAATACACTGCAAATTAGCAAACAATTACAGATAAATTGATTTTTAAACACAATTATAAATTACACTGACGTTACAAGAGCTACTTTTAGAGATTATGTGAAAAATTCAGTAAGAATAAAACTGGAAAATCAAATATTTTACTTCTCTAGTGGAGAAAAGCATTGAGTTGGCTGTATTTTATATGTTTAAAACAAAAAACTAATCAATAATTATCCATACCCACTGATTTTGATACGTTTTTCAGCCCTAGTTTTAACTCCAAAGTATACTTCACAAAGTAAACATAAAGCAGCATAAATCTGACTTTTCTAGAGTTTTACTTTGAAGAAAATGATTATTTCAGTGAAGCAATCTTTCCTGCTGAAATAAAGTCGGCTTGTTAAATAGACATTATGATCTGGGTTGTTATCCCGGCATCGAGGGGGGAATCACTCGTACGGATATGCGGCTTCGTTCTTATCTTTACATGAATTCATCTGATAGGAAAAGCTTTAACCGAAGATGAAAACAGCCACACGTTTCTGGGTGTGAGCTCGCCACATAGGGAGTTCTTCACACAAGAACTGAATGTAAAGTGGATCATTTGCATCTCGCGCCTTAAGACTCACTTTGCATTTTATGTAAAATTCTCATGATTTGATCGCATTTGCAAAATCAGAAAGGGAAAAAAGTGATAAAAATGTAAAATATGTTTCAGTACTTTAGTACTGACATATATTTTCATTTGGGTGAGGAATAATGAGGGTTTTTCAGGTGTTGGTTTAGATGTCCCTCCAACCAAACAACACCTGTCTGTTTTACACCGAGGACCTGATTCAGCACTGCCTGCCTTCTGCTGCGTAACTGCATCTCCATAATGTTTTGGTGCTGACTATCGCTCTTATACTACAGATATATCTGGAAAATTTACCCCTGAAGCAAATTATCCCTTTTCTTTTCTTCATCTTTCATCCGCTCCCCCTTTTTATTGCTATTATACAGGCTAATAGATATAGTTTGCCTGTGTTTGTTGGTGATTATACGGGTTGGATGAATTCCCAGATTGCTTTTGTTTTTTTGTTTTTTCTCGCCCTGCCATTTGCAAGGCCTTGTGGGATATGACTAATGTGGTGTTGTGCTTAAAGGATTGTAGTGTCTGGTGCGAGTGTACCCTGGGTCGCGGTGAAGTTAATTACCTGGGATTGAACAGTTACTTTGTCGCTTCTCCTGGGATCCAGTCAGCCGGCAGGAGAGAAAAGCGATGAGTCCTGAACTGGCCGTATATTCAGGTCGCTGTGGAAGACATTTTCTCTCCACATTTAATTCTTATTTGTTTGTTCTGGATGTCGTCGAATGGCTAAGAAAATGTTTGTTGTTGCGCCATTTAGTTACTCATTTATCCCCACAATAAAAACCTTGAGTAAAGTAAACATTTCCGCCCATTCAGACGTCAACACCAGAATAAACTACGTTGGTAAAAGAGAACCAGCAGAGGGACTTTAAGTGTGAATTCACACCAGTCATGTCTAATTGAGCTCCAGTTTGTTTGAGTAGAAAGTCCGGTTCAGTTTGGGAGGTGTGAACGCGTAAACAAAACAAAAACGTGAACTCTGGTCCGTCTACAAACCTCGAACCCGGCTCAGATGAAGTGAACTCTGGTTCGGTTTCAATGTGTATGTGAACGCCACGGGGACTGGAGACCGCTCCTAAAACAGGAAGTTGACTACAACGCAGGGCATTCTGGGTAAATAAAACCAAAACAAATGCCAGAATCTAGTAGTAGCATCAGAAATGGCTTGAAATCCTACAACCACTAAAATCTGACGCCACTCCATTTTTGTTTACATTTTGTAAAGAAGGAAGTTGCGTTCAGTGTCTTCTTCAGAGGTTTATGTATTGTTTTTTTCAGTGGTTCTCAGTGCAGCGCCCCCACAGGCGAGGAGGAGAACAGGTGTAGAAAACCACAGCAGCTGAAAATGTAACATGTTGCAACTTTACTCCTCAATCTAACCGAGTCTAGCGGACATTTTTTCCAGCCTCAGAGACGGAGGAAAGGAAACCTAATCTGCGTTCATGTCGTCAAGCAGATACGACACAAGTCTGATTTTTCTTTTGCCCATATGTGACCTATATCTAACTTTCTCATGTCTGAACAGCTCAATTCAGATCATTTCAACCCCAGAATATCCAATTAAATTAAACTCCGTATGTGGCACTGATTCTGATATGTACTGGACAGTTTTCAAATCGTTCATATTTCTTTTTATCCAACTTTTACGTGATGCGTGAAGTTTGATTGCGGTTGCATTTAATTAGTATGAGTGATTACTCAGAAAATTATTCATTTACTGAATAATCGAACTTCTGTTCCTGTCTGTTATGCAAAATAAATCTGGATATAAATTTACTTCAGCCAAACCCTCTCAGTTATTTTTGTCTCTTCAGATCTTAGGATGTGTTTATGTTGCAAGAAATTTCCTCATGTTTTATACTGATGTTGAGTAACTTTGTAATTAAATTAGTGTGTGATTACAGGTACTAAATGACCTGCACTTTTGCACGCAAACCAATTTACAGGTAACAAACTTTAGCAGATAAATATTCAAATCAAACTTGGCCCATTTAGTATTTTTATGTAAGCTGAAAATGCAAAAAACAAACTTTATTTTATTTTTTTTATCCAGCTACAAAAAAAACACTTATTTCTTGATTTACCACTCTGTCATTTTACCATAAAAATATTGCACAACAGAAACACAAAGGAGAAGAAACAGTTTTTAATATAAAATAAACATTTTCCCCCTGTAGCTTGTAGAGTAAAGTGAGATTTCTCTTCTCCTTTCATCCCTGATTAAAAAGGTCGATGATAACCCGGATTTTGTTGTTGCAAAGTTGCAATTGCTTTTCTGAGCAGAGTGTAATTATAAAGCTAATATTACGGTGAAGCTCTGAAAACAAAACCTTGATTGCAATTAATTGGATTTAGGATTTAATGTGCTTTAATTTCCATGAACACCTGAGAGAATTCACGGCTGATGGAGGAAAGTAAAACTCATTAAACTTTGTACAGTCATCACCTGGACTTCAATGGCAACGCCGCGGCAGAGAAGTCGACAATTTTTACCCCGCAGGATCCGAAAACAACAAAAATAAAAAATCCCTTCAGAAAAAGAAGTGTTTTAAAGTGCCTAAATGTGGAAGTTGAAGAAATAAAAAGGGGGAAAACATGCAGAAATCCCTCTGAGCGTTGGAGCGTTTATCAGGGGATATGTATCCCAGACTAGTTGGCAAGTGTGCAGTGAAGCCTGCCATAGTGTCACGCCGCACTGTGGCTTTTAATAGGAACACGGCTTAAGAGGCCCTTACATCTTTCGTTTCACTTGAAGTTGTCACTCAGTAATCCCTCGGTAAAGTGTAATGCCGCTGGATTAGCGCCGCAACCCCAGATTTCCAAATTATCATCGGAAAAAGCCCTCTGAATGATGTCGCTAATAGGAACCAAATTATGCAAAAAAAGGAAGAAGGGGCACTTTTTCCTTTTTTCTCCCTCCCTACACTCTTTCAATTTGTCACGTCAGTTTCTCTCTCTCTCGTTCTGTAGAACTTTTATAACAGGCAGATTAGCATGGCGCTGTGTTCGTGTCCACTGACTGCTTGGAAGTGGAGGCAAAAACCCCCAAAAAACACAACATCACAGGAGGTTTTATTAATAGGGGGCAGACTGAGTCCATCTGTGGTTGAGCTCAGGCCTAATCCTTCCCTCTCACTGAATGAGACTGTAGAAATTCCCCATGATAGCTCGTGTCAGCGGCTCTTGGAGTGGGCGGGGAGGATGAGCAGCGCGAGGAAGGAGAAGGAAAAGCTGCCTCCTCCCACCGCCACCGATCCCTGGAGCCATCTTAACCGAAACGCCAAAACTAGATCTGAAAGCCAAGACACTTCCCCGTCTTTCTGCCGACCCTGTTCAGAACCCACACACACACAAACCAGGGGGTCCGCACATCCTTCAAAAGTCTAAATTTACATTTTGCACGTTTTTTTGTACTTCCACTTGGGTCTCAACTGCTTTTAAAAACAAAACAAATGCTAAAATAAATCCCAGCAGGTTTTAGGCAATAAGTTAATATATTTTTTTGGTGTCTAGAAAATGAGCCATTTCAAAAACCTCCCGATATTCTTCGGGGATTGGACCGTTCCCTAGCAACCCCAGCAGAGTTCTGCCCGTTACCTAGTTTGGTCAGCTGGTTTTATTGCTGTATGGGCTGTACAATGGCTGCTGGAAAAGAAGAGTTTTAATTGTTGACTTACCATCCGGAAATGACTTTCTGCATTCTTCTTGGTTGTGCAGGAGGCTCCACTTCTGCTTTTCAAACACATATGATTGTATAATTGTGCATCTGTTTGCTGCCATTTTTCCTGCGTAAATTGAGCTACGTGACCAGCTGCAGCTTATTTGGATTTAAAGTGAAAGAGGCCCTAAAACAGCTCATTCTAATGAAAATCTCATTATCTAAGAATGAATTTTAAATTCCATTCAAAATGGTCTTAAAAAGTCTTACATTTATTGCCAGTTGGCAGGACGCAGTCTGTTTTCACCACTGGCTCAACCCACATGATTCCCTATATTAACAGTTTTTTTTAATAGTCTTAAACTTCATTCAAGTTGATTGAAAAGGCCTTCAAAAGTCTTAGATTTGACAGTTCTTGCCTCCTCCTTCGTGTTTCTCACTTAAAGACTTCCTCAGAGACTGAATCTGAGTCGTGTTAAAGCTCGTTTTATTCTGCTGTTCCTGACTTTGTCAGATTTGTATCAAAAAGCCCTGGGTAGGAATCTACCAGAACACCTCCAATTGTTCATCTTTTTTTTTTTTTTTATTCCATCATTGCTGATAAAAGAGTAAAGCAGGGCGTGTTCCTGTCGTTCCACTTCTCTCTGCAGACGCAGCCAGGGGACACAGGAGGAGGGATGATGGGAGCTTCAACCTGCCCTCACAGCACAATTGGGCTGCCTGCCATGGGCCTCATGATTTATGATGCCATCAAAATGAACACCGTGTTTTTTTTTCTTTCTTTTACTTCACCAAGGGTCAGTGTGTTGTCTTAGATGCCACCATCTCCCAGGGTGCCGGGACGCTCTCTGAACCGGAGCAGGGATGACTTACAGTGCTTTTTGTCATGTTAGAACCAGAAAACCTTAATGTGTTTTATTGGGATTTTATGGGACGGGATAATTAAAGTAGTGCATAACTGCGAAGTGAAGTAAACGTAAAACCTCGAGGGGTTCAAATGTTTTCACCCCTAATTAAATTGTCTTCACAAGTCGCCTAATTACTAATAGCTCTGGTCAGATGTAGCTTCATCCATCTTCCATTGACCTCTGACCTTTCAAAGTTCCTACAAGCTGCTCCATTTACTGCTTAGTAGGAGTGTAATGCTGTCCAGGATGTTGTTTTATACCTGAACACAAGAGGATGTTTCTGTACAGAACCAAGATCACAGGGCAACTTTAAAATGTGACCGAAAGATTTGGTTCGAAAGTTTTAACATTTGTTACATTTTCAGCTGCTGAGATTCTTTTTCCCACTGCAATGTTTCAAATGAATCAAACCAACTGAAAAACCAGTTCCCCTCCTCACCTGTTGGCGGCGCTGCACCAAGAACCACTGAAGGAAACAACAATAAAACCCTCTGTAGACCCAGAGTGCAACTTTCTTCTTCATGAAATGTAAACAAATTTCTCTTTTGTGTTTAGTAAAAAGCCATCTCTCCTGCTGGCGCTAGCCTAGCTTGTTTGCGTTGGTTCTATTTACCCAAAATTCCCTGCGCTTCAGTCCACTTCCTGTTTTTGGTGCAATCTCTTGTCCACTTGGTGTTCACAGAGGAACCGAACCAGAGTTCCCACCTCCCCAAACGAACCGGACTTTCTAAACAAACAAACTACAGTTGGATTGAATCGGACTCAACAGGATTGATGTGAATCCACCCTGAAACCAAACCCAGAGGAATCCTGACTACCACTAAACCCTGCTGGTTTCCTCCAATTGAAACGATGTCCAGTTGGACGTCCAGTTGACCAGTTAAACATTTCTAACTTCATATTTTAATAGATTACGTATCAAAAATACATGAATATGCATTAATACAAACAGTGGAAACGTATTAGCACTAGCGCAGAAGCTAGCATCAACAGCCTGTTGTTGGGGTTTCAGCCAATCAGCAACAAGAAAACAATTAATGGTACTTTTTGATTGGTTGCTTTGAAAATGACACCAAATAGTGTGTCTCTAGTTCAGGTACCTTAGTAGTTTTTTTTTCTACCAAATGTTGTACAAAGAAATTAGCAAACAGGTGAGTTTTCTGCTAATAATTTTGTACTTGTAGATTATATTGTACATATATTGTTCGGCTTTATCTGCATTGTTTTTTTTACTAAAGGTTGATTGGTTCTCATTTGATTCACCTTAATAAAAAGTCTCTAACAACATTGACCATTTTTAAGTGGCTTTATTGTCACCCATCCATCTAAATCAAACTAAATCTCCATCCATTCAGTGCTAAAGTGGCCACAACCAAAGACCTACCAAACCCTGACTTTTGTGTCTTCTGGTTTTATTAATAGTATTAATGTAGCAGTATGAGCCACACACCACGTTTCCTTTTCTTCTTTTTACGGTAGTAAAATTGTCAAAACATATAAATCCTTTTTAATCTGCTTTATATTCATGTTCTACGTTGAAGTTTGTGGAAAACGAAGAAGTTTGAGGAGCGTAGAAACTCCCACAAGGTGCTGCGTCTCCGGCAGTCTGTGTCCATTTATCTGCTGTGGCTGAATACAATGTTAAAATGCAAATCTTGAATTTTTAATATTCTGTTTCATTCCTGGAAGCTGTGATGGAAGTCGTTTTCTCCCTTTGTTGCAGAAAAGGAGCGCTATCTTAGATGCAGTGTGCCTACATAGTCTTTAGATGTTAGCACCAATTACCAGAGAAACCTGCAAAGCCGTATATCTACACAGGAAGGACTGCAAGGCTTTGAATATCACCTTAAATTGCAAGCTGCTGAATTCATCCCCTTTACATATGCATGAAGCGACACTATTGAAATCTCTGCAGCGGTGGGGAAAGAACTGCCTCACTCTTTGCAAGGCTCTGGAAGAATCATCATCGTTTAGCAGGACCCGGTCTGGAGGAGTGAATGTGACGAAATCTTTTTATAATACCCATCCAAACCGCCGCCGCTGCCGCCTCCCCCCAGCCGGAGCACCACCAGTTCATCCTCTGATGGAGGGGAGACGGATTTGTCCCCGTCAAAGGGCTCGGCTCGGCTTGATTAGCCGCGCTCACTGAGCATGCCCAGAAGCAGAGGCCCTGCCGCTGAGAGGCAGAGAGGCATCGGCTCCGGTCAGGGAGGGGTCGGTTAATGAGCGCACGCTTCCAAACGCTGGGTGTCATGCAAATATGAACTTCCCCCCCCCGGCGAATATCGCTGCACATTTGATACAATCCCCAGAGGGGCCCTGAAGATTTAACATCCGAGGTCCCGTAGAGCGGGAGGTCCCGAAAACTGCCGATTAAAATCCTTTTTAGACGCTCGGCTGTGATTTATTTTACAGCATAATCCAGAGAGGCTCGGACTCCCAGCCTCCAACTTTATTTTGTTTTTTTATCAAATCAGGACGTTCGCACATCCTTCAATAGTTATTGTATGTTTTTGTACTTCTGTTTGTGTTTCTACGTATTCTTAAAACAACCCAGGCACTTCCAAAAACAACCACAACATCTTTTGTCAATGAGTTAATGTTTTTTGGTTTTTTTTGGTGTCTAGAAAATTAGCCATTTCAAAAACTTCCAGTGTGTAAAGTCATAAATTACCTGGCAACCCAAGCAGAGCTCCATCATGATTTTACTGCTGTACAATGGCTGCTGGAAAAGACAAGTGGTTTGTTATTAAGTTACCATCCAGAAACCACTTGCTGCATTCTTGTTGGTTGTGCAGGGGGCTCCACTTCTGCTTTTCAAACATGTGCAGTTATATAATTGTGCATCTGTTGGCATCCATTTTTCACATGCTTTGAGTTAGGGGATGGGACCAGCACCTTATTTGGATTTAAAGTTTCAAGAGACCCACCCCATCTCAAGGTCATCTGTAACCAAACATCCTTCAATAATTCATATTTTGCAAGTCTTTGTGCTTCCATCTGGGTCTCAAACCCTCTCAGGTTTTTTATGGCAGTAAGTTCATGTTTTTGATGTCTAGAAAACGAGCTGAATGTAACGTCACAAATTACCTAGCAACCTTCTCTGAGTTCCAGCATGTTTGGTCAGCTGTTTTTTCCAGTGTATGCGCTGTACAATGGCTGCTGGAAAAGACAAGTGTTATCGTGTTACCTTCCAGAAACCACTTGCTGAATTCTTGTCGATTGTGCAGCAGGAAACATTTCTGCTTTTCAAACATGTGGAGTTGTATAATTTTGCATCTGTTTGCAGCCGTTTTCTCGAGCGAGTGTAAAGGTTGAGTTAGCAGCAGCTTATTTGGATTTAAAGTGACATTTAACATTTGATGTCCTGTGAAGCAGGAGGTCCTGAAAACTGGAGCTTAAATTCCCTTTCAGACGCTTGGCTGTGATTTATTTTGTAGCGTAACCCGAAGTGGCTCGGTGTGCCAACCTCAGTTAAAACCAACACTCGCAGGGTGCTCCGGCTGCAGAGTCATGACATTTTTATGCTCCTCAATAAACACGTCTATTAAATTCAGATGACTCGCCTCAGACTGTGACTCATTCAAGAAGAAAAGTCACATCTTTGCAGTATTCCTTTATGAGGAAAAAGCGATGTTTGCCAGCAGAGCGTCGGTGATCTGGGCTGAATTAGCCTTGTGGCTCTTCGAGTTATTGCGAGTGCCTTAAATTATCCTCATTGACTAATCTGCTGATCAGCGTGAGGCGTGGCTGCCGATCTGTCAGGAGAGAATTATGTTTGATTATCTCGTCCCGTCAGGAGAATCTCTGAGCAAGGTCACAGGGAGCCGCAGGAACGGCTGCTTGCTCTGCTTCCCTCCGACTCCAATAAGCGGAGAGTAGTCACAACAATTTGTTGCGGGGATGTGAGAAAATAAACTGTCCAAAGATGGATCCTAATCCCTGCACTGTGAGCTTTTTCTCAAAAGGGAAGAAAAATTGCAACACCATTCACAAGTGATTTTCTGCTGATGCTGAAAAGTTCTCATTGGAAACGGCAAAAAGGTCGTCCGATAATTGGGAACCACTCATAGCGCCGTGTTCAGCATGTACACATGCAGACCAGGGAAGACCTCATCAGTCTACCGAGGTGGTAATATCTGCTTAACGGAAATACGCATTAGCATGTAAATCTACACTTTAATTGATCTGGTTGTAAAACCAGAACCTCTACTTATGGGGAAGTTCTGCACCAGACCGGATGTTGATTTAGTGTTCGTCGTTTTTGGCTCTTCTTACAGAAACGTTGGGCAAATACACATCAGATATAATAATCAATGATCCGGTTATTATTAATCAAAGGCAGATCAATCAGGTGCTTCTTTTAGCCCTGATTTAAAATGATGGAAGATGGAATCAGTGTTTCAGCAGTTCTGCAGTTTTCTGGGAGTTTGTTTCAGATTAGAGAATAGAAACATTCATCCGTTCATAAATCTGTCTATGAGTTCATCCATCCATCCATCCATCCATCCATTCATCCTTTCTTTCTTTTCGTCCATGTGGTCTGTCCTACTTCGTGTCGTCAGTTCGGTTCTATTAACATGTTTTCTTTGTTCCAGATGTTTAGTTCATGAATTTAAACCCAAAATATTGTTAATCGAACCAATCCTGATTGGGTTTGGTTCCATTCAGGCCCATCAGACAGACCCAGCAGCCTCGTCATCAGTTAAAGGAGAACAGGTGATAAAGGTGATAAAGTTTAGAATGAGCCAATCGCAGGCCTGGATTAGCTTCCTTCCCTCTGGATTGGCACTGCGATCGTAGCTCATCATGTCCTCCGTTGTTACTGTCAGGTTCACAAAAACACAGAGTAACTTAAACTCCCCAGAGTTCCACTTCTAAAAAACTAAGAAACTTTTTCATTACATCTCAATAAAGCTTCATTTCCATTCTAACTTTTATTTCTGCCCACTTTTACCCAAGTTTACCAGCTATTAAGTCTCAAACGGACCCTCAGAAATCGACTGCATGGACTAAAAGAGACAGGACTGAGTGATGATCCATGTCTGTTGGACAGCTGGCTCCTCGCTTAGCCCCGCTGTGTGGGGACGCCCTCACTGGTCCTGCCAGAAATCATAAACAGGGCTAATTATGTGAAAACTCATCACGATCCCGATGTGCCCCATTACAGATTTCTTCTATTTTCTATTGTTTGTTACGCTTAAAAGCTTCAGATCACCATAAATACAAAAAATAAGGGAAGAGAGCTACCCAAACTAACCTGAACCTAATGTAATCGTACCTTTTAGCAAATCATGAATGAATTGTAACTTATCACTTCGATTTGGTTTCTAAAGCTACATCCAGACTAAATCTTAAAAAACGCCAGACTCATCTTTACCAAACAGCGTAAAGCTAACCTAGCATTGTGTTTGTGTACGTCTAGCGTAAAGCTAATGTAGCATTGTGTTTGTTTACGTGTAGCGTAAAGCTAACCTAGCATTGTGTTTGTTTATGTCTAGCGTAAAGCTAACCTAGCATTGTGTTTGTTTATGTCTAGCGTAAAGCTAACGTAGCATTGTGTTTGTTTACGTGTAGCATAAAGCTAACGTAGCATTTTGCTTGTTTACGTGTAGCGTACAGCTAACCTAGCATTGTGTTTGTGTACGTCTAGCGTAAAGCTAACGTAGCATTGTGTTTGTTTATGTCTAGCGTTAAGCTAACCTAGCATTGTGTTTGTTTACGTCTAGCGTAAAGCTAACCTAGCATTGTGTTTGTTTGTGTCTAGCGTAAAGCTAACCTAGCATTGTGTTTGTTTGTGTCTAGCGTAAAGCTAACCTAGCATTGTGTTTGTTTATGTCTAGCGTAAAGCTAACCTAGCATTGTGTTTGTTTGTGTCTAGGGTGAAGCTAACCTAGCATTGTGTTTGTTTATGTCTAGGGTGAAGCTAACCTAGCATTGTGTTTGTTTATGTCTAGGGTGAAGCTAACCTAGTATTGTGTTTGTTTATGTCTAGGGTGAAGCTAACGTAGAATGTCTGCAGTGAAACGTAGTGCCAGAAACATTATGAGCCAAGTTTGCATCAACTTATTTATGCACATTTTAAAACATCGCCTTACCAATCTTCATGGAAACGACTAGAATTGAAATAACAACATAGAAGACCTTTTAAATTGATATAATAATAACGGATGAATGATTGGATTGTATCCATCCATCCAACCATCCGTTCTCCCTCGTATAATAAACTCTCTGATCCCTCTGATAATAAATTTATGTAATTTTTACAGACCCAGTGTGGAGGAACCGGTTTCTTCCCTCCATTCTCAGGGGGAGAACATCTCTCTTTTATTTTTATTTCTACCTTTTCTTAGGTCGGCAGCTTGGTCAGCAGTCAAATCAAATGCAAATCATTTGGCAACGTCAAACCGCATTTGAGCCCCGAATCCCGAGGCTTTGGAGAAACTATCCGCCGAGTCGTTGAAAACTTGTGACCATCATCTGTTTCAGCTGCGAATGCATGAAAACAGTGAGCCGATTCAAAGATAATTACACAACGTGTAATATCTGAGCTGTAAACAAGCCTGGGCCTGAATTAATTCATTATGTTAAGTGTTGCTTTATCTGAGCTGCAGTGACTGAAGGAATGACTCAGGCAGGCGACTGTAAATGTGCTGCTTTATTTGCTGCATAGTGATTTTTTTTCTTTCCTCTCAGAGTAGAAAGAGCCAAATGTTTTCCTGTGTTTATTTCTCCTGGGAGCTGAGAAACTAAGTTGATAAAAACTTATCTTTGCCCCAAAGAACAGCGCAGTATCTGGTTGTCTATAAGAAGGCTGTGATATGTGCGATGCCGGGCGCCTGACTCCTCTCTGCTGCCTTGTTCACTTTGCTGTAGCGTATTGATCTTTTTCTGGGATTGTTTATAGGACTCCGTGTGTCTAAAAGGAGAATTATTGATTTCTCTTTTTTTAGGGGTTCTGCCTCAGCAGGACTCAAAATCCCACCTATCAAACGAGAGATTTGGGCTTAAACACAAAGCTTAGGAAATTATAGTTTTAAAATAGTTTTAGGTTTTTTGGTGGTTTGTTTAAAGAAAAGTGATTAGTTATTTTTGAGTCATATCAATAAATAAATGTTTTCCACTTCTGAACATTTCAGTGGAAAAAGCAGCAGATTTCTCTTCATCCATCCACCCATCCATCCATCCATCCATCCATCCTCTTCAGGTTGGTTTTCTTCTTTTCGTCCATGTGGTCTGTCCTACTTCGTGTTGTCAGTTTGGTTCTATTAACATGTTTTCTTTGTTCCAGATGTTTAGTTCATGATTTTAAACCGTAAACCTTGTTAAACAAACCAATCCTGATTGGGTTTGGTTCCATTCCCCAAGTATCACCACTGCCAGGTGTTTTTACCGAAGTCGCCCTTCACGTCTTCCATCTCAACCCGACTCCCCATAAACGATGTTTTCTCCTTAAATAAGACGTGGGATGAGCAGATCTTTGAGGTTTTCTTATCTGTAAAGGAAGCATCAGACAGACCTAGCAGCCTCATCATCAGTTTAAGGAGGACAGGTGATAAAGACGATGTTTGGGGTTTAGAATGAGCCAATCGTAGGCCTGGATCAGCTTCCTTCCCTCTGGATTGGCACAGCGATCGTAGCTCATCGTGTCCTCCGTTGTTACTGTCAGGTTCACACAGACTCTGGCAAGGTGAGAGACACCTTAATGAAATATGGATGCCTGTAAACACAGAGGCCCACAGTCCTGGCAGCTCTTTCTCTCCCTGCCTCTCTCTGTTTTCTTTTATTATTATTTTCAAACCGCTCCTGAAGTATCACCACTGTCAGGTGTTTTTACTGAGGTCGCCCTTCACGTCTCCCGACTCAACCTGACTTCCCATAAACGTCGTTCTCTCCTTAAGTGAGACGCAGGATGAGCAGATCTTTAAGGTTTTCTTATCTGTAAAGGAAGCATCAAACACTTGAGGCTGCGTTCGCACCAGCTCTGTTGGTTCACTTTAATCAAACTCCAGTTCGTTTGTCTAGAAAGTCCGGTTCGTTTGGGAAATCAAATTCTAAAAAAAGAGAACTCTGGTCCGCCTAAAAACCTCGGTTGAAGTGAATTCTGGTTCGGTTCGAATGAGTATGTGAACACCAAGCGGACCGGAGACCGCTCCAAAAGCAGGAAGTGGACTATTGCTAAGGGCATTCTGGGTAAATACAACCAAAACAAACTCACAATGCTAACGCTAGCAAAAGATATTGCTCGTTGTTTTTTAACCAAAACAAAAGTGAAATCCTAAAATCCGATGCCATTCCGGTTTAGTTTACATTTTGTGAAGAAGGAAGTTGCGCTCAGTGTTTTTGTGTCGTTTCCTTCAGTAGTTCTTGGTGCAGCGCTCCCGCAGGCGAGGAGGGGAACAGGTTTTAGATTGGATCGTTTGACACAGTACAATGTGAAAGCAAATCACAGCAGCTAAAATTGCAGGAAATGTTGCGACTTTGTTCCCAAATCGAACCCTAAAATCCCCGTTCCTGTGAGCGAGGACAGAATTATCCCTCGCAGGATGTTTTTTACTGTCATTTAATGGCGACAGGCTGTTAAATAACTTGCAAAGAGATAAAAAATAATACTAATACGGAGGCGATTCAGCAGCAGTGGTGCAGTCAAGGGCAGCGCTTACTCATCTCAGCCTGATCTCCTGATAGAACGTGATGCCAAATGCGGACGTCCCTTTGGCTCGGTGCATTTTGCGCTATAGGCAAAGAGCTTGATGTTCGCTGGAGAGGACAGGACAGCAGCAAAGTGGATGCTTGGAGAGCTTCCAGGGATTAAACTCATGAATGTAACAGCAGCCAGTGGTCATCGTGACACAAACAGTGCATGGGTGGGAACGTGCCGCGGCGCGCGCAGGCGGCGCTGCTGCGGATTTGGGGAAGCGGGGAGGAAACGAGGGAAAGCCATAAACGCCTGCAGAGCGTCCTTCCATCTTGATGCTGCACATTTGATGGGTGCTACATTTTTATTAGAGATGACACTTGCTTTGTGGCTCGTGTCGCTCCGCTAAGTGTTTTGAAGAAGAATGTGGCTCAAATGATGAATAAAAGATTGGTGTATTTGGGGTTTTATTTCCATGACATTAGGGACTTTTTGTCTGCAGGATGTTTATATATCTGAGGATTTTATAACAGATAATCATGACCTCATTATCCCCCTGTCTGAGGAAATTACTTGGATTTAGTTTAGACTCTGATTTTATTATCTTGTCATGTGCGCTGAGCTGCTTTTGCAACATCTTGGCTTAATTATGAGGCGGTTTATGTTTGCAGAGTCTGCTGTTTTCAGACCATAAAGGCGGTAAATCCTTAAGCTGGACAGACAGACAGACAGACGGATCCACTGCAACGTCTGGATGGAGGGAAAGTTTTCAGAGTTTTCACCAAATCAGGCTGGAAATGACGTCAGTTCAGCTGATTTACAGGAAGAAAATGTTTCTATCAGTTTGTTTATGCAGTTATTTCATTCACCCATTTATTTGATTATGAATGCATGAATCCATCCATCCATCCTGTTATATTAATCATTTTTTCCATCTCTATTATTTTATCCATTCATGGTTTTTTCACTATGCGATTAGTTTCTTAGATTCTCCAAAACATCTTGATTTTATCTAGTCAAACTTTTTACATTGCAGTTCTTAGGCTTTTCTTTAATCTGTTTTTCCTCTGCTGTCTCCGTCTGTCATGGATGCTTTTTCTTCTCAGTCGCCCCAAAATCCTGAGTCCTCGAACTCAAACTGCAGTTTAATCCCATTAAGTTTCATTTCTTATCTTTTTGTTTCAAACCTGCGACTAAATTGTCTCTGAGTTTTCTTATCTTCCACATAAAACACCGTTCAAGTCGTTAAATAACAGAATGTTTAAAGGTTTAAACTCTTCTTCTCTTCCCCATTTCCCCCCGTAAGAAAATAAAAAAATCAGGAGTCACCACGGCAACCAGTGACTCAGCATTTCTTCTGGGTTCCTCCTCAGCAAGATCTTAATCCGTCATGAAATAAACTCAAAATCTTTCATGTCTACCAGAAGCAGCAGCTTCTTCTTCTTCTTCTACTCCAGTTCCGCTTCCATGTTAACCTTTTAGAGAAATATGAATTGTATAAAAGCTTTGTGAACGCCGCCTGCGCCGTCAGCAGGTGAACAGAGTGACACGTCGGCCATGTCTTAACGCCACATGATGCTTCCCTGACGGCTCATGAATCTCTTTAGTGCACTGCTCTTCTTTACACCTTCATGTTGAGGTTTTTATATATATATAACCTGATCTACCTCTTTTACGAATCACGCTTTTGTTTTTATGAATGTGCGATACCTTCTGTTTCCAGCCCAAATAGTGTATTAAAATGTTAATGTAGCCCCTGTTTTTTTGTCATCCCAGAAGCTTATGAGGCCACTCTGTGGATCAACAATCAGAGGCAGAAAACAAAGATTACAGGCTAATCTGGTCAAAGCAGAGCTCTGGACGAAGCATTTATGAGCCGCTTTAGTTTGATTACACTCAAACAGAGGAGTTTACAGGCCCAAACAGATCCCAGCTGATTGGTTCAGGACCGGAGGAGAAGCTGAGCCGTCGCACCAACTCCTGGATTTAAATACAATCAGGAGCCTGATAACCTTTCATTATCTGTCTGGCCCCAGCATCCTGCATACAATGGCCTGATTAGCAAAATAGATGAATGAAATGAGCTACAGACACTTCAATTGTTTCATTTGTAAAGTCTTAAAACAGTTTACCTTTAGTGTGAGCCTTTTCTGTTTTTATTTTGTCGTTTAGTTTCTCTAGTCTGCCTCATATTTCCCATCATTCACCTACTTTGCCACTCATGTAGGCTCTTAAAGGGGCAGTACACATTGTTCTCATGTGATGTCTCACTTCCAGGACCTTTGTAACTGTCAGCCATTTTGGTAGGCAGTTACTAAGACAACAATAAACAAGCCACAAGCTTAGGACTATCTCTCGCCTCCTTGCTATGACTTATAAATAATATGAAAACATTACAGTTATTATTGGATTACAGTTTTTGAGTTCTCTACCCATCTCTGTGTAATACTGAGACAAATATCGGGGATATTTACTGTAGTACTTACTGCCAGACTAGCTAAATTAGTTTAGCTAATGTAGCTTGTATCTGCTTGCTAAGACGGACATGTAGCCTATGTGTTTGTTACTACATGTACTCTGCCAGTCAGCAGAACTTTCTTATTCAAGTGAAGAGCTCCTATGTCCTTCACAAATCCAAATCATTGATTGTATTCATCCATTGATTCCAAGTGAAGCTCCTCCATGTTGTACGAACTCTTCCTGTTCACTACTTTCTGAACTATGTCAGCGTCTTAAAGAGGAGGCAGCTTGTCCACATTTTTGGACATGTTTCCTTCTCCATCTCATGCGAGTCAATCCTGACAGCAGCCATTTTATTCTCTTGCACACTGGTCAAGAGTGCCTACCAAGATGGCGGATCACTTCTGGTTCAGATTTGTTTGAATTACACATTATCTGCAATCATGTTATAATGTTATTTCCAGATGAAAAACAAACCTGAAGTGTTGCCTTGATTCTTTCATGCTTGTATGAGAAATCTTTTAATCTCCATGGCAACCAATCAGCTGAGTGAACACAGCTCCTTCAGACTAGTGGCAATTAGCAAACACCTGGTGGAACTGCTGACGTCATTATAGGAGCTACTTTTTAGTGAAACGCTGGTAAAAACGTTGCTAAAGGGTTAATAAAGGAGCCATGTTGTGATGACTTCCTGGAGGCGGAGCTTCGGAAAGAGCAGGAGTTTCTTAAAGGGACAGAGTCCTAATTTTAAGGTGTTACATTACAAAGTCATATTAGATATACATAGCATTTTTATAACAACTGAACATAATTACTTGATTGTGCTGTACAATGACAATATGTAACTGCAGAACACCTGACACTGCCTCTTTCATTTTTCACTTTTGAGAATTGGATTATCTGTTTTTGTTCCTGAGTTTTGTAGATTTTATTCATTAATCTCTACAGATGATGACAAAATTATCCAGATTCTTCATGAGGTTATTTGAGTTTTTCACCTTTAAGCATCTGGAAATTGTAGCCAAAGTTGAACCAGACTTGTGGATGTCATTGTTTTCTTTTTGAAGCATTCGGGTGTTTTTCAGATTTTCTTTTTACTTAAAATCTGTAAATTCAGTTCACAGATGTATAAAAGATTACAAAGCTTTCCGCTCACTCTTCTTATATGCATTTTAGACATATTAAATTTCTGAGTTTAATCTAATTTTCTGGTATTTAGTAAACAATGAATTGGATAAATGGGAAAAGTTAAGCATAACGTTTTACAGTGTAGAGTTGAACTTTTTGAATTAAATCAACTTTTCGCTGATTTTGCTCTCCGGTTTAACAGCCCTTTGTTTGCTCTTCACGGAAATTGATCATTTATTGAATAATCAGCCTGACTGTTAATCAGAAATCAGATGTTAAAGTTAAGCATCGTGTTTACGAGCCGCTCACTATCTCCCCTTTGTTTTTCTCGCTCCATATCAGTGTGTGTGTGTGTGTGTGTGTGTGTGTGTGTGTGTGTGTGTGTGTGTGTGTGTGTGTGTGTGTGTGCGTGCGTGCGTGGGTGGGTGTGCGTGTTTTTTCCTTTTTTCCCTCTCCTTCTGCTGGGGGGACTTGTGAATGGCAGCCAATGGGAGGGTAGAGTCCCCTCAGCCTCTCTGACATCCACACAGCGAGAAGTGATGCAGCGCCGCTGAGACGCGCAGTCGGGGCGGAACAACGGGCAACAAAAGCCGCAGCGAGCGGATACTCCGCGATCCGGCGTGCGGGGTTTTTTCTTTTGCGGGTTTTCTTTTTTTACTATTCTGTGCGTCGTGGGAAAATCTCTCTCCGCTGGAATAAACTTCAACAATCAGGTAAGCGCGGATTTGCTTCGCCTTTAACTTCCAAAACGCAGATTAATTATTATTTGTATTATTATTATTATTGCACATCCCTTCAGCTTCAATACCAAACATGCTCCGCGAAATGACAGTGTCCGGATTTTAGCGCGAGGTCCGCACGTCTTTGCAAGCCTCACACGGAGACCAATGAATGCTGTTCAGTGGGAACATTTCCGATGCGCATCCAGGTTTCTTTAACTTTTCCGATGCGTATTTCTGCGGGGACGCGTTGCGTGTCAGATGCGCCCCTTCCCTGCTGGTTGGTACCCGCGGGTGGCAGATCCACGCCGCGCACAGACTGCAGATGATGTGGAGTTTAGTCCTCCAGGGTTATTGACAACCTCGACCTGGTCTGTGAATGTTTAATGTCCTGCCTGAATAATGCAGCGCGGCTATAAAAGGCTGTTTTACTTAAGCCTGAGTGATGGGGCGATGTGTGCAACCCGGGGAAAAGTTGCCACCAGATTGCTCAACCTTTTTGTGAAAAACTGAGGTGATGTGTCTGATCGCAGCCAAGAAGTTGGATGAGTTTCTGCTTTGAACGGACGGAGTTTACATTTGAAAAGAAAGAGAGGGATTTTTGATTTTTTTCAGTTTTTCTGGGTCTTTTTGTTTTTGGATGAAGAAATTCTGAGCTGCTCTGTGAAGGTGAAGCCGGTCCGACTGGAGCAGACGGTCCAGGTTTGAAGTTCAGAGATGAAAGGGACAGAGGAGGAATCTGGCTGATCAAAGTCAAGCAGAGGAACATGGGCGGCGCTGCATATTTAAACCTGCATGCGTGTGTGTGTGTGTGTGTGTGTGTGTGTGTGTGTGTGTGTTATGAACAGGTTAACCGTGTGGAGCATCCCTCTTTCTCCCGAATGGTTTTTGTGGGATTTTCTGACTCAAGATGAAGGTTAGTCGTTGCTCTGACGTCACAGGATGATGGGTTTACCCCTCGGCCAGGCGACTATGACCGGTGACCCGAGCTGATTACATTATTTGTGCTCCAGATGGGCCTCATCGCGCTGTAATATCGAGCATTTCTAGTCGCCTGCACAGCAACATCTGGAGCTGATGGAGTCCCTGACAATGATCCGGTTCCTCTGTGGTTCTGTCTCCGGCCCTCTGGGTGTCCAACCGGGTCGTTTGGTCAACATTTCCTCCATTTGGGGACAAATCAAATGAAGTTATTTGATGGCATTCATCAAAATGTGACATTTGTTTCTGGTTTTCTCAGTGGTGTGTTTTGCAGAGCTCTTTGAACTGCCTTGGAGTTTCATTTAATGTCCAAAGTTTTTGTGACTAAAATAAAGTAAAAGGCTCCATGATGAGGTGGACAGACACACCTTAACGATGCAGAATTTAAATCAATCAAATTTACTTGTATCACACATTTCAGCAACACACAGTCCAAAAACACAAAATAAACACGTCAACAGTTAACGGTCAATTACATTTTGTCAACTGTCGTCAGAATCATAAAAACACATAAAATATGTTTAATTTTCCACCTGCTGTTAATTACTGTTGATTTAAAGGAGCTCAGAGTTTCGGTTGTTTCTTCCAGATTCATAGAAGCTGAATGTTTGTTTCTGGGCTTGTAGATTAAATGAGTCTAACTGAGTCACATCTACACAAAATGTTACCAAAATCTTCTATTTCAGTTCAGATATTTTACCTATTTGAGGCAGAAAATTAGATTCCCCTCCTCCCAACAAACATCTTTATTTAACACAAAGGAATCCATTGAAAGTCCCTCTAACCAAAGCTAACAGCCATAGCATATATGAAACCAGATTAAATATTGTCTTTATTGATTCTTCAAACTGTTTGGTTTCCTTCTGCAGTCCAATAACGTTCCTGTTTGCTTATTTGGAGATAACTTTAGGCATGTGTGTTTTTATGTCTGAATGATTCATAGATCAGAGTTACACTGCAAAAACACAACATGTTACTCCAACTGTTTTTGGTCTAGATCTAGTTCAAATATCTTAGTACACTTGAAATAAAGCAAAACAAGTACCTTTTCAGCTTGTGGTAAGTCAAAAAATTCTTTAATTTTGATGTAAAAAGTACAAATTTTACTGGCAGATTATTTCACTTATAACATAGAAAGAATGTCTTGTTTTAAGTTAAATAATCTGCCATTTTTTCATCAATATTAATGGATTACTCACTTAAAACAAGCTCCTATATTTTCTGAAAAGTTACTTTTGTCTTATTTCAAGATATTTGCACTAGAAATTAGACCAAAAATACTTGGTGAGCTTTTGTGTTTTTGCAGTGTAATCCTTGTGTCTCTAATTTAGCAGAGATTTTCACAATAAAACTAATTGAGACATCTTGGATTAAAATGTCTATGATGCAGAAAATAATCTTACCAAGTATTTTTGGTCTAGTTTTTAGAGAAAGTATCTTAATTCACTTGGAATAAGACTTACGAGTAACTTTTAGAAATGAGAGCTTGCTTTGAGTCAATCATTTGCTAAAATTGATGAAACCGTTCAAGTTCCCCAGTTTCTTGTTGTAATCTGCCAGTGGAACAAGAACGTTTTCATCAATATTAAGAGATTATTGACTTAAAACAAGCTGAAGAGTTACTTATAAGTTAGTTTATCCTCATTCAAGTGTAAATTTGTCAGAAATCCTTGGTAAGATTTAGTGTTTGTTGGCCTCACATGCAGCATGAGGCTTAAACGTTTGTTGGTCAAGTAGAAAGCAACCCTTGTGGTTGTATGTTGGTTGTTTGAAGGCAGAAGACTTTTCCTTCATGTGACAACAACCCATGATTCTCGTGTTCTTTGTTTGTGTTCCTCATAAGTTCAGGAAGTTTCTCTAGTTAATGTTTGGATTTCCTCAACTTCATGACTCCCTATGAGACAGATTCCCTTCAGAGACGTCTGTTTGTGGAAAGTGTCGCATGTACAGATGTACGTCTCGCCTTTTAATACGAATCCAAACAGGAAGCAGAAACTCTGACCTGAGTTCATGGATTAATCAATATCATGGCCTTCTGGGCCGAATTTGTTTCCTTTGGTGGGTTTTTGAGTGAACAACTAAGGATGTGGGTTGAATGTTTGAGGTTTTTAGAACCAAACAATACGGAAAAGAAAATTAGGATGCAGTAAAGTCAGTCTGTTGATGTTGCTGCAAAGATTCAAGGACTCTTAATAGACGGTAAGTTGTTCCAGACGTTATTGCAATAAACAGTGATATTGTTTTGGGGCTAATTTCAAGTAATATGATGGTAATAATGGCATAATAATGCAAAAACACAATCTTTAAATTCTAATGAACTGGAAGACATTTTAAATATCCAAAATGAACAAACAAATCAGGAGAAAATAAAATTCATTATGAAATATGTGTAAAAAGAATAAAAAGTTGAGACCAAAACTCCAAACTGAAGACTTTTGTCATCAGGTTTTTGGTGAAAGGAGAAAAACAATAAGTGATGCAATTGGAAATTATTGAGCTCGTATTAGTCTGTCATGCAATCAATTGATTTATTGTTTATTTTTGAATTATTTTGTTCGGACGGGGTTTTAATCATTTTGGGTTTTCTGTTACAGTTTAGTTTTATTTTGTTGTACCTTTTAGAGTGTTTGCTAATTTTTTGTTAAGTATTATCAGTTAAATATTGATTAGTTTTGTTTTTATAAGCTACAGTAGTAGATTTAGTATTTTCATACTTTGGTCAGAATCAGGTGCAGAATTAAAAAGTGTTTTGATTATTTTTACATCAGTAGGGTGATAAATACTCAGTAGAAGAAACCATTTTCAATCAATCAATCAATCAATCAATCAAGCTAATTAGTAAAGTGCATTTCAGCAACAAGGCAGTTCAATCATAAAAACGTAAAACAACAACATACAGTCACAAACATTTTGATGAGTTCTATCGTCAAAATCATAAATTCACGTCAAATATGTTGGTCAATCTTCCATTGATTGTGGTTCAAAAGTTTTTATTTTCAAAAAATGTTTCCAGTTATTGTTAAACAACTGACTGACTTTACCGTTTCATCCCAACTTCCGTCATCCGCCATTTTGTGGAAAAGCGTAAGTGTCTCCAGGAGGAAAAAATCAATTTCACATCAGACCGAAAAGCTAATAGATTCATAAACACGAAAATGAAGAACGCTATGTTTTAGTTAGCTTGAATAATACACAATATAGTACCAGTTAGTTGTAGTTTTCACCATTTAATTACAGTCCTTATTATCTGGGTCATTAGGTGAACATGTGCATCATGTGAGCTGGAAAGAAAGAATCCCTCAGAGACGCAGTTGCCCGTTTGAGGGCGTTGGTCAACATTTCCTTCATGCGATGAGAAACCGGAGTTGCTTTGTTGCGTTGATCGCGAGGCTTCGTTTGACCGTTGGAACAAATTTCCTCGCAGGCAGAGTGGGAACTTCATAACTCGCTCTTTGCCTAATGAGACGGATTCCCTTCAGAGACGTCTATTTGTGGCGCGGTTGGAACTGTAATTGGAGGGAAAGCAACCTAAAGGGAAGAGATGATATTCGACTTCGGATGCGTGACATGAAACAACAACATTACTGTTGCTATGGGCAACGGACTCCACAATGTGGAGAGAGATTTAGGTCAGTAGCTGCGTTTTCATTACAAATGTGTTTGCTAAACTTCGTCAATGTCAGAAAAACACAATTTGTAACTTACAGAGTTTCCAACTAAATAAGAACGTGATTAAAATTACAAGTGAATACATTTGATTGCGTAACGTTAAAAATCGTCCTCCAACCACTTCCTGTCGTCTTCTTTGTCATTTCCTCCAGTAGTAACATCCTCCATGGATCAACAAGATCTGGCAAAAATAAAAAACACAATTCTGAGAAAAGTTTGACATCTTTTCTCACAATTCCATTTTTGTTTCAAAGATTTCACACTTTTTTCCCTCAAAATTTTGGCTACTATCTCAGAATTTTTACATTTTTTCTCAGAATTTTGACTTTTTCCTCAAAATTCAAATTTTTCTCAAACTTTTTAATGTTTTTTTTAAAATTCAGACTTTTCTCAGAAATCAGTTTTTCTCTTCATAGTTTTTTTTCAGAATTTTGACTTTTTTAGACAACATTTTGAAATTTCTTTTTAGAATTCTGACTTTTTTCTCAAAAATCCATTTTGTTTCATTTTTAACTTTTTCTCAAAATTCTCACATTCATTCTGATTTTAAAGTCAGAGTTATAATTTTGTCAATTTATGTCAAAATCCAAACAGCCAAACATTCATATGTGTCGATGTCAATTATATCGTTAGCATATAAAAACAATCACATAACTGTTTCTGATAGGATTTGCATTTATCCACACAGAAAGTCTGTCCAGATTAATTTACCAGAGTAGATCTAGAGTAGAGTGAAGATTGATTTTGTAGTTTACACCTGGCTAAACAACAGGTAATTATCTCTTCCTGCTTTGTGTAGGTAAACTCCAATTACACTTAATTAAACTCATACATTTATTTACTAAATGACCAGACAGAGATGTAAAACTGAAGAACAGCGGCTCAGGATCTGGTCTTGGGAATCCAGAGTTTCGTAATGAAATCACTTAAATTGCTGTTATTTGGATGTGAGATGGAGTAGATGGCTGCCAATGTTGAATAATACAAGCTGCCAGCATATTTATTTTTTATTTTTATCCCCCCTCCTCTTAAACTTTGGCTTGGCTCCACAGCTTTTCTAATTATGAAGTGTCTGAGAAATTGCTTCACAACCAGTAAGCCAGAAAGCAGTCGAACTGAATCACCAACAAAACCCTGACAGACAGAGTTTAGCAAAGCTTTTTTATTTTTTAAAAATGTATTCTTATTGGGCAGTAGCATTCCTGCGTTCCCTTTAAACTGGAGGATGCACACATTCAGAGGGAGGCAAACAAACGACGTACAAAAGAAGAAAGGTGTTTGGTTCTCCGCGTTCTTCTCAACACAATTTAACAAGATATATTATTGAGCCAGGAGGCAGCGGAGAGCCAGCAGTGGGCTGCAGTCTGACAGGGGCAGATAGTGATTTACAACAAAGCCCCCTGGACCGTGGCACAATTTCAGAGTCGCGGAAATGACACTGCTGAAGCAGGCCATGGAAGCCATTCCTTACCTTATTTCACCTGAGGACGTTTGTCGTATCGTTTATCATTTATCGCAATAATTTCTTATCCTGATTCATCGTTTCCTGAATCAAGATAAATTCCAATTAAAGCTGTTTAAAAACTGCGTTAGTTTTAACGTTTTTCTTTTCTAAAGAGCATTAATACATTTTAAAATTTGAAATGCGGTTTTGATTAGCAGTTTAAAGATGTAAATCATGTTTTTGTGTGTGTGTGTGTGTGTGTGTGTGTGTGTGTGTGTGATTGGAGTCCTACACTGCAAAAACACAAAATTGTACCAAGTATTTTAGGTTGAGTTTTTGGTGGAAACATTTTACTGCACTTGAATTAAGATACAACTAATGTACATACTTGTCAGTCAGTTTTGTCAGTGCCATTACCTAGCAACCCCCAGGGAAGCCCCTCCCGTTACCTAGCAACCCCACGGAAGCCCCACCCGTTACCTAGCAACCCCACGGAAGCCCCACCCGTTACCTAGCAACCCCAGCAAAACCTAGCCACCCCTCACAATAGATCAAAACAAACTTACAAATAACCTTTTAGCAGCATATAGGAGCTTTTTAAAGTCAATAATTTCTCAGTCTTGATTCCAATTATGACAGTTTTTACATGTAATAATCTGCCAGTGGAACTAGCAATTTGTTTTAATATTAATTCATTATTTACTTAAAACAAGCTTTTATGTCTTGCTCAGAAGTTACTTGTGAGTTAGTTTGGTCTTATTTAAAATGTCCAGAGATATTTTCTCTAGAAACTAGACCAAAAATACTTGGTAAGACTTTGTGTTTTTACACTGAACCATTTTTATTCTCACTTTCTGACATCAAATCACATTAAACTGTTTTACCTCAGTTAGGATTAGCAAAATTATTTCAGTTTGCTAAACATATAATAACAAATAATCACAGAGAACATTTAGAGATTTATCTTAAAACACATTTCGAATCCATTAGCAACTGCTGGGACTGAACTTTATGGATTAAGTCAAATATTTCAAGTTGCTTTTCACAGCTTGAATTTTGGTCGACATCTTGAAATGTTGCTTCAATATTTCCACAATGTTCTTTCCTTGTGATAACTTTGATTTTTTGCCTTTTCTTCAAAGCGTATCGATAAAATTTTATATTATGTCACATTTCCAACAGCTTGAACAAAGTTAAATGCAAACAAGGTTAAATAAAGTGGAAAGTGGAACAGTCAAATATGTCAAACATAAATCATATATCAAATCAAATATAGAAAAAGTGTTAAAAAGACAATAAAACAATAATAACAGATAAACTGTAAGAAAGTATTTGGGAATTCATTGTTCCGCACTTTTCACTGTCATATCATCGGCACTTTGCCATAATTGAACCTACTGCTTCTTCCTTGGTGTGGCTGAGTGACTTNTTATGACTGTGTGTTTGTTTATTTATTATTGTATATATTTGACTTTTTGCATGGGAGTTGCAATAGAAATTTCGTTGAACTTGGTTCAATGACAATAAATGCAATCAATCAATCAATCAAAATGTCTTTTATAAGTGAAATAATCTTCCAGTGGATCTCATACTTTTGACTTAAATCAAAAGTAAATCAAGCTGAATATGTTGCTGAACAATTACTTATACGAGTCCCTTGTTACACTTCAAAAACACGAATTCTTACCAAGTATTTTTGGTTTTATTAGTAAAAGTGAAATAAGACAAAACCAACATACAAGTAACTGTTCAACAACATATAGAGTCATATAGTTTTGAGTCAATAATTGCTTAAGATTGGCGGCTTTATTACAAATGGGTGTCTTTCAAAAAGAAAGAATAAAAACTTTTCAGTACCATAAAATATTGTGATAAAACTTGACGTGAGCCAGAACAGCCCTGAACGTCCAAGGACACCAAACATCCACCTGTGTGTTAAAATCGAGGCGTAATCGATTTCTGGGCCCTGTGAAGACTCCGGATTGGATTTGGAATTAAATCTCTGTATCCAATATGAGGTTTGGGTGAGGCGATGGCAGCGGGGGCAACAATAATCACCTAATGGTAGAAATCACAAGTCCAGATCACTATCAAAATCTCATCAGCTGTTCCTGGCTGCAGGCTGAGCTCGCCGCCGAATTTCATGGAAATTTGTTCGTGGGTTTCCACAGACGCCACGCAGACACTCAGATTAAGTGACGGAGGTGAAAATACAACTTCCTGCAGAGGTAAAAATGTAAAACACACCCTAATGTGTTTGCATTTCGTCCAGATTTCCCGCTGGAGTCCAGAAGGAGCTCAACGTTTCTTTCCTTTTTCACTAAATCAGGAAAAGCGGAGCTGGAAATCCCATCCGGAAGTCATTTCTTGAATGTTTTGCGTTGTTGCCTTCAGGTAGGAAGAGTTTGAGTGAGTGCAGCAGACAGATCATGTCCGCCGGTCCTGCCCCCCCTCTACTCCTTTACTCTTCTCTAGTTGGATTCCTGTCTGAGCAAAGCCCAGAGGCTTAACTCTGGCTGCAGTAAGTGGACTGAGAAACGCTAAACACTATCTGGGGGAGGCTGCTGAACATGACAGCCAGTTAATAAGAGTATGGAAGAAGAGAAAGGAGGAGAAAAGACTCGGTGCAGGCGTGAAGGAGGAGTGAGAGGACGGTACGCAATCATGGAAAAATATCACGGTTTTCTGGTTACAGCCCATAAAACCGTGATATTTGTTGCTTTGCATTTCTTCAGCATCGGCGATTTGATTCTTAGATGTTTGCAGATTTTTGGGTTGATTTTAATTCTTCGGTTTCTGTACTTTGTCAATATTCCGCCAATGTCAAAAAACACAATTTTGTTATTAAAAAACATTCATCCTCTCACCATTTCCTGAGGTTTTTTTAATTGGCGTGTTTCTATTAAGCAAATTTATTTTTGTAATTTCAATTTGTGTATTTTTATGTTAAATGAAGAAACAGCTAAAGTCAATTCGAAGCATCTTTTAGATCAAAAGTGTAAAACTGTTCTGCACGTGTGCATTTATACTTTCTTGTTTAATTTCTGGCAAATAATCAAAATAAATCTTTTGAAATTAAGAAATTTCAAAATATTTTTCCCAGAAAATTCATTAAAACATTTTTTTTCTACAAAATTTGTGACTTTTGTAGCTCAGAATGTTTTTTGTTTTATTCCTGGAAAATTTTAGAGATTAATCTCTAAATCTCAGCTTTTTTTTCTAGCAAGCTTGTGACTTTTCAAATTCTGAAATTGTCAATTTGTGGATTGACTAAAAAACTTGAGATTTTATTTATTTTTTTTAGAAAATTTCTGAAAATAATCTTCAAATTTCAGTTTTTTAACATGTTTTTGACTTTTCCAATGCAGAAATTTCCAAGTTTTTTCTAATTTTTTCCAAGAAAATTCTGAATTTTTCGAGCTCTTAAATTTACTTGCTTTTTCTAGAAAATTTTATATTAATCTCTAAAAAGTTTACATTTTTCTGTAGAAATTTACTCCTGCTGTTTTTTCTAACTACAATGGACCCGATACACTGTCACGCCCTCAAGATATAGGAGCTTATTTTAACAAATCTGACTAAACAATTGGGACGTTTTTGAAGTGGCTCATTTTCCAGACACCAAAAAACATTAATTTCCAAAAACTGTTTTTATACGGAAGCATAAAAACGTGCAAAATATAAATTTTGCATAATAGGTCTCTCTTGATGAATTATTGACTTAAAACAAGCTCCTATTTTTTACTGAGAAGTTGCTTGTAAATTAGTTTGTCTTATTTCAAGTGTACTGATTTATTTGCACTTGAATCTAGACCAAAATACTTGGAAATACTTTCTGGTTTTGTAGTGTATATCTTGAAAGCGGTGCCCAGACATGACTGTCTGAATATTGGGACTTTTCTCAGTGAATCAGAGTTGGTCAGGTTAGTGGGATAATATTGGTTGCTGGTTGGTTGGAGGGTAAAGGTCGATCAGGAAGAGAAGAAGGGATAAAAACGGAGGTAGAGTTTAGAAACGGAGAGAAGGAGGTAATGATGCTTGCTTTGCTTCAAGAGCTGTCAACTTCAGGCAGCGCCGGCTGCTGGGACTCTCTATAAGACGCCTTGCGACTTTAACCCCTCACACTCTGGCAACAACCCGTAATTACGTGTGTGTGTGTGTGTGTGTGTGTGTGTGTGTGTGTGTGCTGGAGTGTGACTCGGCGTGTCAGTTTTTCTCGGCAGCAGTGAAAGCAGAGTGATGTGATTTTCCCTCTAACAGCCTCCAGGAGTAATGATCCAGGTTATCTGGGATGACGTGGAACATCTCAACCCGCCGGCCATCGGATCGCCACAAACCGGCCCGGCAGCTCCAGGGAGACGGTGTGTGGTGGCGCCGCCGCCGCGCGGCTCCTCCCTCTGTGGATAATAGTCTGCTGTCTGTGCTGTGAATGATATCTGGACTCTATTGTAGGCCTCTTCACATTGTGCTGCACAATGCCTCGTCTTTATTTTATTTTTTGTGCTAGTCGTATTGCTAGTTGCTCCAAATGAGCAGGCAAACAGTAAGCAGAGGTCCTGTTTGCTGTCGGTCCCCAGAGCCAAAGAAAGGAGAGGTTCTGCTATTGTTCTGCTGCCTCTCAGAACATCGGGACGGTTCATTGTGAGCCAGGCAAACAGAAAGACCGATACGCACGCTACCTGTCGAATCAAAGCGAGCGCCGCTGTGGGACCGCGTATTCCTCTGGGAAGGACACAAAGCAATAATAACATCAGGCTTGTGTTTCAGGCGGGCGTCTCTCCGCCAGCAGGAGGAACCCGTCCCCTTTGTGGAAAGGTCGCCGCCGCCGACCCCCAGCAGCCGAACGCTGAGCTCTGACACGACAAACTGACAAACAGACGTGGTTTGGGTCTGCAAGGCCTCCAATTACTGCTTGATGCCGCTGTCTGTCAGAGACAAACGGGGCAGGAGACCTCCGAGTTGAGCCTCGCGGTCTGCCGTAGTTGGAGTGGCTCGTCTTTAATTGAGTTTGATGGAATGAAGGCAACGTCAGACTCGGGTTATTGTTCGCCTCAGGGCAACGCAACAGAATTCAATCTATTGTTTGGGGGGGAAAGATGCCGGGGAGTTTCTTTGAAATGAAAAAACTGCATTAAACATTCCATTTGTATTAATTACATTGCAACGCTCATTAGCATGGCGACTCCTCGGGGCGGCAATATCAGGGGCAACCATCCAAACCCGAGGCAGATCGGCTGAATACCAGCTTTGGTCCTACGAGGTGTCAGTCACTCAACCTGCAATCGATTGAAGCTTTAATTCAGTCTGATGGTTGGGCCAACCAGCTGCAAGGTGCAACCTGATCTTCCTTCAATGCCAGCTGTTCCATACTAACCTTAACTATTTATGTGAAAAACCAGAAGTATTCAGACCCAGCTCAATAATTTCCATTTGAAAGATTTATCGTTTTCCTCTTTCTACCAGAAACTGGGTGATAAAAGTCTTTGAGGCTTCCATAATTTGTTTTATTTCTATTGTTTTTGTTCAATTTTTTTGGAATATTTAAAATGTCTTCCACTTCCAGTGTTCAATGTTTGTTACATTTTAAAGTTTATTGATCTTTGAGAATGTGTTCTTGCATTTTCACCATTTTATTGCTTGAACAATTTATCGCAATAAATTCTGGGTTAATTTATCGTCCAGCAGTATTTGTTATTGTCAAAAGCCGGTGTCCTGAAACTTTTAGGCTACATTCAAACAGCCGGCAAATATGACCCAAATCCAAGAAATCGGATATTAATTCGGGTTCGTCTGCAGTCTGAACGATTTTTACGACTTTTACGTCATTGATGTGAGATATGCATCATGATTCTACACCGGATGCAGCAATCTGGACGGCTGAAATTTGCTTTTATTGCAAACAGTTTTCATTTTCTTCATGTTCTAAGTGAAATAATCTGCCAGTGGAACCAGAGTATTTTCATCAATATTAACTTAAAACAAGCTAGAATCTGTAGAAATACTTGGTGATATTAGTTTTTTTCAGTGCATGTGGACGGGTTCGACAGTCAGACGTGGTGAGGAACCTCCTGGTTATGTTTAGCAGGAACTCCCAGCGAGTGTTTAATGTTGAGAGAGCGCTGACAGATTTAAGTCAACAAACACGTTAAGGCAGCGGAGGTGTGTGTTTACTGCTCCCTGCCACCTTGTGAGAGTTGTGTGTGTCTGTGTGTTTACATGAGAGCAGGACGGATTATTTTTTCCACTTTTATTTATTGAACCACAGGGACGTCTTCGGTGTGCGGGTTGCTTTTTCCTCCCGGTGATTGAGTTTGTGTCTACATGTGCGGCGTCTGAAGGAGGCGGCGTTTGGTACAGCGACCCATAAATCAGCAGACGAGACGGTGAGGGCTGTTTCTCACAATTCGGAAGGATTCTCAGAAAACGGACTTTTTAAAAAAAAATTCTGCTGTTTTTTTTCCTCAGAATTCCAACTTTTTTCTTAGATTTCTGACTTTTCAAATTTGTAACTTTTCTCAAAATTCTGACATTATTCTAAGAATTCTGACTTTTTTCTCAAAATTCCGACTTTTACCGTTAAAAGTCCAACTTTTTTAAATATTCTGACTAATCTTACAATTCTGACTTTTTTCGAGAATTTCTGCTTCTTTTCTTTGAATTCCGAAATCTCAAAATTGTGATTTTTTTTTCTCCCAAAATTTGGATTTTTTCTCTCAAAACTTCGAGTTCTCTCAAAATTCTGACTTCTACTCTCAAAATTCCAAATTTTTCTCTCAAAATTCCGACTTTTACCGTTAAAAGTCCAACTTTTTTAAAATATTCTGACTAATCTTACAATTTCGACTTTTTCCGAGAATTTCTGCTTTTTATTCTCAGAATTCCGAAATCTCAAAATTGTGATTTTTTTTCTCAAAATTTAGTCTTCTAGTCTTAAAATTGTTACTTTTTCTCTCTACATTTGGACTTTTTCCTCTCAAATTTCTGTCTTTTTTTCTCAAAATTTTGACTTTTTCTATTTAAAATTTTGACTTTTTTTCTAAAAAAAAAAATCTAAAGGTGTGTGTGTTACATGAGAGCAGGACGGATTATTTTTTCCACTTTTATTGATTGAACCACAGGGAGGTCTCCAGTGTGCGGGTTGCTTTTTCCTCCCGGTGATTGAGTTTGTGTGCGGCGAGCGCGTCTGAAGGAGGCGGCGTTTGGTACACCGACCCATAAATCAGCAGACGAGACAGAGGCGGCGTGGGTGGGAACCGGGCCGCGTGGGGAAGGGGATGCAACGCGGCGCTGTCTGACACGCGTGTGGAACGGGGCTGACAGGAAAAGTTGACAGGTGCCTCACTGACGTCCATTATTTATGAGAGTGAGGAGAACCACGCTGCAGGTCAGGTTCTGACATCGTTCTCTGCGGGGTGATGAGCCAGTAGTTGAATACATATGTCCACTTTCTGACTCAAATGCACAAACAAGAGGTCTGAGGAAAGGTGGTGAGTTTCCCTCAGGTGTTCCACACATGGTCTCTCTCTAAGTTATTGATTAGACTTTACATTCCAGTGAAGTCCACTACACCACTAATTCAGGCTTTTATTACAAAAACACAAAATCTTACCAAGTATTTCTGTCTAGTTTCTTGTGAAAATATCTTTGTACACTTGAAATAAGACAAAACTAACTTACAAGTGAAAAATGTTTCGTTATAAGTCCAAATAATCTGCCAGTTGAACTCTTTTAATCAATATTGAGAGATTATTGACTTAAAACAAGCTCCTATTTTTACTGAAGACCTACTTTTAAATCAGCCTCTAAACGAAACACAAGGAGTCCATTTGGTGACGCTGACCAGCCCACAAAACGCCTGGAATCAAACCAACTGCCTCGCATCATAAACCACCAGATATCTGCAGAATAAGCTAACGTAAGCGGCTTGTAATCTACTGTTTGCTCTAAAAGCTAAAGCTAACACCATTAGCTAGAGCTAATAACGTTAGCAGAAGCTAATGCGAAGTCAAAACTAATTGAAAGATGATTAATTGTTGATAAAAGTTACAATGAATCATCTTTAAGTGTTTGTAACAAACCATTCCAATATATTTGAGGAAACGTTTTGAACCTGATGCTAACCGTGAATAGCTTTGTAGCTCACTGTCGGATCAACGTTTCCAGCCACACAAACACTGACTTTTTCTCTCCTCTTCCTCCTCATCTTCATCTCCTCTTGTCATTTCCTCACTGCAGTTCAAATTGAAAGGGCTGAATGTTACTTATTGCTCAAAAATTACAGTCCTGGCTAGTTGGCGCTAGCGCTGTAGCACCTAGCATACGACAAATACAGTGTAAACAATATGGCGTTGTCTGCGTGACACGTTTTTATTTCAATTTATAAAAACTAAACAGCCTACTGTATTTCATTGTGTCATTCTTACATGTCTCTCAAAAGATATTTTATTAAAACTGCATCTTTTAGCGGACGTTAGCTTGACGTGAAGCTCCATGTTGGAGGTTTTGGTCAGAGAAACTACAAACACGTCCTTCCCCTCTGCAGCCCGTCTGGTTCTTCTTCTTCTCCTCATTTTTCCCAGTTTGGATGAGTGGGTTGGCGGTTCCTGTATGCTTGCTTTATAGACTAAAGCACCGTCTTCCCGGCCTTGTCGTAATAGAGGATTCAGCTCATAAAGCAGCATCATGATTTGCAATAAGCAGAGTTAGGGCAGAGTAATGAAGGCGTAAATCAACTGAGCCCGTCTCTCTCCTTTTTTCTTCTTCTTCCTCTTCTTTTAATCTGATGTTGGCAGTTTCCCTCCCTTCTGTTCTGTCCTCCTCCTCCTCTGCTGCTGCTTCTTCTTCTTCCTCGCCTCTCTCTGTTTGCAGTAATGGAAACCCTGGCACTCTGTAATAAAGCCGAGCAGTATTAGTAAACAGTTTCAGCAATCATTATGCCTGGTCTGACTCCTTTATTTTTTGTTTGCGAGGTATTTCTTCACCTCCATGGCGCTGAGGTTGAAGGGGGGGCTGTTAATGAATGAGAAAGGAATGAGGAGTATTTAAGTCCGGACTGGGAGACGGAGAATCAGGGGCTGTTCTTCAGGCCGCCTCATAAGAACGCCTTTGTTTTCTGCGGGAGTTTGGGACAAAAGCCTTCCCTTTTCTGTCAGAGGCAGCTCTGGGAATGTAAATGCAAATGTGCAGCATACAAGCTGTGCAAAAGAATCAATCAAGCATCCATGGCAGGAAACATAATGCCCCCCCTTTCTCCGAATAAAGCCGAGTTCCTGTTCAGTCTGGAAAGACACAGAATTTGATTTCAGTGTTTCTCAGGTCTGGATGCATGTAGAGAAAGAAATATTTGTGTTTTTTTTCCTTCTCTCATGTATCATCAGTCAGTAAGCAATTCATTTCGGCTTATTTATATAGCAGAGCACTGCAAAAAGACAAAATCTTACCAAGTATTCTGGGTCTAGTTTCTAATTATCTTAATGTACTTGAAACAAGACAAAACTAACAAAGTAACTTTTTAGCAGGACAAGGGAACTTTTTATAGGTAAATAATTCCTTAAAATTGGAAAAGAGGAACTTGTTCCATTGGTAAATTATTTCACTTGTTACAAGGCATTATTTTCCTTGTTATAAGTTAAATAATCTCCCAATAGAACTGCAACTTTTTCATCAATATTAAGGATTTATTTTCTTAAAACAAGCTCCTAATATTTGCAGAAAAGTTTCCTGTTAGTTTTGTCTTATTTCACACGTACTGAGGTATTTGCATTAGAAACTAGACCCAAAATAAGATTTAATTTACCAATCTGCCCAGGCCACCATGCCTGTTAGGATCACCACTGCTGGAAAAGACAAGTTTAGTTGTTGACTTTCTGCGTTCTTGTTGGCTGTGCAGGAGGCTCCACTTCTGCTTTTCCAAGTTGTACGGTTGTATAATTGCACTTCTGTTTTGCAGCCATTTTTACAAGCAAGTGTAAAAGCTTATTTGGATTTAAAGTGACAAAAACAGCTCATTTTGACTAAACTCTCATCATCTCAGGATGATTTTGTGGAAAAAATGTAATTATTCATGTTTTGTGTAGGCCATAGATTTATCCTAACCTGTTTGAGGAAGTGTAATATGTCACCTTTAGTGCAGCGGAGGTTCGAGGAGGAGAGGAAAGAAAAGCCGTATGTTTACTCCCCTCCATGTTGCCGCCGTTTAACTCCGGCCGGCCTCTGCAGACGCCTTAATGCCGTATCGATTGTTTATCTGCGCCGCTTCAGCTGGACCGGCGTGAGGCGGCGGCAGATAGCGAAGGAAGCGACACCCTGTTTTTGACCGGTCGCTGCTGATGGAGGATCTGCGGGCGGAAAGCAACGCCGGCTCAACTATCTAGCAACAGTCCAGGTGTGAAATGGAAACAGAAACTGGAGGTGGAAAAGTCGCAGCAATGTGGCCGCCGCTTGATAAGGCGGCTGCTGTGACAGCGAGCGGCTGCTGAGACAGCGAGCGTCCGCCGCGCCCGCAGCCCATATGGCCGACTTCAGCGCCGCTCTTTAACCTAAAAGGTTGTGGCTATTGTTGAGCTAACATCCCCACCCCCAGAGGAGGCTGGTAATTACAAACAATCTGGAAACCGGGGGAAAAAGCGAGCGTGATTAAAGATGTGTGCTCTGCAAAGTTCAGAGGCCGTGGAGCGGCTCGGGATTCGGACGCTAACGTAAATCAATCAGGTTTCTCCTCCTCATTACAGGCAAAGAAAAACAAGCTGAGCTTCATTCTGCGTTTACCGTCAGGAATAATAAACCGAGAGAGAGAAAGCTCAGAGTTTAGATCCTGTTTGTCATTAAGACGAGGCGCAACTTTCCTAAACTTTACCTGTTTGGAACAGAAACGAAACACAAACGACAGAAGTTTGTTCATAACTTCACTGCAAAAACACAAAATCACACGAAGAATTTATGTTTAGTTTCTACTGCAAATATCTTCAACTTGAAATAAGACAAAACGAACTTACAAGTAACTTTTCATCAAGAAATAGGAGCTTGTTTTAAGTCAATAATTCCTAAGCATTGATTTAAAAAAGTATTAGTTTCACTGGCAGATAATTTTATGTACTACAGGAGAAAAAGTGAAATAATCTACCAGTGAAACCAGAACTTTTCCATCAATACTAAGGAATCATTGGCTTAAAACAAGCTCCTGTTTCTTGCTGACAAGTTACTTGTAAGTTAGTTTTCTCGTATTTCAACTTTTATAAGATATTTGCTGTGTAATCTATGTGTCTATGTGATTTCTCAAGCACAACCCCAATAAAAACCAGTAATTTGTTATCACATGCACAATGCTATTACTTTCCCTTACAGAAACATCTTGTTCCGGCTCTGGTGCCGAATAATGAACCTTCAGTCCTGAATTATGGTTTCAAATTGTGTCAACATAAACACAACGAACAGCAGACTTCTGCTTCACTCCACTTCTGGGAATTAATTGTCTAAATGGGAGCTTAAAGTCATTATCTCCTCTTGCCAGTTCTTCAATCCTGCACTCACGGCTAATAAATGGAGGTCCGATTTCGCTAAATGTCCCCTGTGTAATGATTAATAACGCCTGGTACCCTGGTGGCGCGCAGATGTGGTCATGGCAGCGGAGACGGCTCAATCGGCCGTTTGCACACGAGCCGTCGCCTGTTTGCTCTGCTGTGCGATCGCTGGAGCACATGTTTGGTCACCAGCAGCCGTTTGGTCTAACACAAGCGCAGAGAGAGAGAGGGAGGCTGAATGACAGCTCTGCTTTCCCCCACTGCGGCCTTTGTGGGAACACTGGTGGCGATGGGAGCCTCCGACTTCATGCAAATCAGTGTTTGCTTCCCGAGTGCAGTCAGGCGTGTGAGTTTTTTTCTTTTTTCAATCTGGAGCCAAAAGGCCGGAGCTGGAATAACATCCACTCTAAGCCTTCTAATTAAAGGTTGTTATTTCTGTATATCAGTTAATAATATTGCCCCCTCCATCGCCTGGATAGCCACATCGTTTGCTTTTTAAACGAGTCGTGCGTCTGTGGAAGCAGATGCATTGATTGGGGGAGCGCGAAAGGTCAAAGTCGGCGCGGAGAATTGAAAATCAGCAGAGGAGTTGTGCTGCCACGTCCGCCTCGACGTCCCCGTTGTGACAATTACACGAAGGAGGAGCGACGCCGAGCCGCGTTTCCACTCAGGCGCTTTATCGACTGTATCAACAGGTCAGACGGCAACAACACGACTGTCACACGTCGACGCATAATGCAGCTGAAACAGAGACGTCACCCGCCTAAAATATGGCCCAATCCAAGCCTGCGTGGAGAAAAAGAGCCTCTGCTCCACCATTTTTACCAAGAGCAAAAACCTTTTTATGAGCCAACCCAGACAGTCAGGAGCATCTGTTTGTTTCTCTGCTGTAAATGCACCGATTTGAATATTTGGGCCGATATCAGTAGCTGATAATACTATTGCTGTTATTGCATTACAGTTTGAAACATTAAAGAAAAACAACTGTTATCCTTTGCTACCAAGATGGAAATAAATATCTGTTACTAATATCAACCCAGTTTTATTTATCGGACCGATACCAATATGTTAAAAAATAACTAATATCCACCGATTCCGATGTTGGTGAGGTAAATTGTTTAAAAAGCATAATGTCTTACATGCAGCACCGGTTTCAGGAAACTTTTCATCAACATGAACCTGCACAAAACGGCCACTACTCCAAACCTGTAGGGGGCAGCGTAGCGCAAAGCTAGAACCTACATCAGCCAATCAGATGGAGGGTAACATTAACTTAATCCATTCTGTATGTCGACTTGAGCTTTTACGACAAAATTAGCTAAAAAGGTGATGTTAGCTTAATTACTGTTATTATGTTTGTTGATGCTAGCATGTTGGGTAATATTAACTTAATTCCTTTAGCATGTCGTGTTCATGCTAAGACAGAATTAGCTAAAATTAGCTGTCATTATATTTTCTATGCCAACATGGTTGGTTAGATAAACTTAATCCATTCAGTGAGTCAACTTTTTAAAAGATAAAATTAACCCAAAAATCTCATGTTAGCTTAATTCCCATTATTATCATATTGGCTTTACACTGACATGCTGGGTAACATTAATTTAACAGTTTTAACTTTTAAGACACAATTATCTGAATAGCTAATGCTAGCTTAAATGAAATAATCATTTTGGATTATAATAACGTGTAGGGTAGCATTAACTTAATCCTTTCAGGGAGCAGACTTTATCTTTTTATACAACATTAGCTTAAACGTTAATGTTAGCCACAATGCTTTTGTGTTGGTTCATGCTAGCATGTTAGGTAGCATTAATATAATCCATTTAGCAAATTAATTTTAACATGTAAGACAAAATTTGCTAATAAGGTAATGCTAGCTTAAATGCTATCATGTTCTAGCATAATGATAACATTATGGTAGCATCAACAGCAGCAATGGCAGCTACATTAACCTTTAGTTAATGTAGATATAGGTTAACATTAACTTGGGTAACATTAACTAAATTCATTTAGCAAGTTAACTTTAACTTTTAAGACAAAATTAACTAAAATGCTAATGTTAGCTTAAGTGTTTATCTACGTAGATAAGAGTGTTGTTAATGTTTTTAAATAAATATTGAGCGATCCATTGAGGAAAGTGAAAAGTTATTTAGCTTTATGGCTTCTGAATGTAAAAGTTGCTTCTTTTTGTGCTGGTGAAACAATAACATCTTCGTAGCTCTTCTAAAAAATTTGAAAATGTTTGGTCTCATCTCAATAAAATCCATTGAATTCTGTTGTTTTAATGTAGAGAAATACTTCTGCTTCGGCACTAGAGCGGATTAAGGGAGGCCTTTTTTCAAAATGAGCTAAGAGCCTCGTCTTCACCTGGCCTGTTACTCCCTTGTAAACACCGGAGCTCATAGAGGCCCCATCTTTGTTTTTGTCAAACTGACAGCCGGGAGAAGGCGAGAGGAAACCGTGAAGACAGAGCTGAGAGCGGAGAGCTGGCAGCCTGCAATTTAGTCCAGACTGAGCAGACATAAAATCAAGCGCACAAGAGGAATGGTTACTTCAGGAACCCTCTGTGGCTCCTAAAGTAGGCCACTCCGTCGATGGCTGTAAGAGTGGAGTGATGCAAGCCCTGCTGAGGAAATAACTAGAAAACAGGCAAAATGGCTCCCATTGACTTGGCCTAGATTGTGTGATTTATATGGGTTATTTGCTATGCATTTGGGCAGCGAGGCGAGCTAATGTGTTTGCAGTGAGCTCTGGAGCAGGACATCTGACAGGGACACTATGAGATAATTTATTGGAATAGCGTCGTCCGTTTAAAGGGACAGGCTCATGTTTCCGTCCTGCAGGATTCCCAGGAGGCGCTTTAATCCGGGACAAAGTTGTTGATCTAAATGGATGGAGAGAAGCTGGGATTTATGGACTTCAGTGCAAAAACACATCATCTTATTAAGTCATTTTGGTCCAATTACTAGTGCAAATATCTGAGTACACTTTAGAAAAGACTAAACTAACTTATAAGTATTTTTTCAGAAGGAAATATGAGTTTGTTTAAAGTCAAGAATTCCATAATAATGATGAAAAAGTGGCAGATTATTTTGCTTAAAACATAATCTGCCAATGAAACTAATAACTTTTCATCACTATAAGGAATTATTGACTCATATTTATTTTTGAAGAGTTACTTGTAATTTAGTTTTATCTTATTTAAAGTGTACTAAGATATTTGCAATAGAAACTAGACCGAAATGCTTGGTAAGATTTTATGTTTTTGCAGTGCAAGTCATAATAAATGGCATCTTTACAAATATTTTTGGTCGGCAAATATCTCAGTGCTTAATTAAATAAGACAAAAGTAACTTAAAAGTAACGTTTTAGGAAGATGTGAGAATTGATTTTAGGTCAATAATTCCTTAATATTGAAGGTAAAAGTCCTTAAAATTGTCATGTTTTAACAAAAATAATCTGCTTGTACTTTTCATCAATGTAGAGGAATTACTGACGTAAAACAAAGTCTTGTATGTTGATGAAAAGTTACTTTTAAGTTACTTTTGTCTTAAATTTAGTGTACTAAGACATTTGCATTAGAAACTAAGCCACAAATCCTTGATAATATCTTTAATTTGTGATTAAATCAGCTTGTTTGGTGTAAGAGTGAAGTAATATTCCTCCTTAATGTTGTGAGAAACTGAAACAGAAACAACTGCTGAGAATAATTGTTGCTAAAGGTGTTTTTTTTTCCCAAGCTGTCGTCTCACGTTGCTAACTGTAGAACCTCATTTTATTCCCACGATGGTAAAAATGACTCCAGATTCTGCGTGTTTACCCGTTAGCATGTTTAAAGTAGCTCTTGGTTTGTTCCTCCTTGTTGTTTTGCTACAGTTTTAACAAAAAACAATTCAAATTATTCCTTCTTCTGTCCTCAGGTGTGGTATTCGTTTGTGCCTGAACATGCAATAACATCCGTTAACTGGAATCATTTCGGTGTTTGTGTCTTTCTGGGAATCTTAATGTGTAATTTAGAAGCAGAGAAGGGGGACTTGTTGCACCAGTAACTAAATTCCAGGGTTGTTGCGTTGAATCCTAATTTGGACTAAGAATCCTCTGGTGTTTTTCCTCCAATCCGTTCCAATTTCATCACAGATTTTCAGCGTTTTATGATGATGATGAGGGTTGTTTTTGCTGAATTTTGTTGTATTTTCAATGAAGTCCCTTTTGTTTACGTGGGGGAAGTTATTTCCAACACTGTGTCTAGACACAGCAAAACAAAAGATCAATATTAATGTATTGATCAGTTTTGAAGGCATATTTTGGAGCAACAAAAACAAAGAAAAATGGCTTTTCTTCATGATGCACCAAACAGGTTGGTAAATATCCTGCGTTTGGTTATTAGCACGATACATAACATTTTTCAGAATGAGTTTTGGTCTATCAGCAAACCTGTTAATAATTAATAATGTGTCACCTTTAAGCTGAGACAGACAAAGGTCAAAGGGCATAAATCATAATTTACCTTATTTGCGTACAGGCAGAATTACTTATTTGATAAAAGAATGTGTGAAAAAGAAAGTGAAAGGTAACAAATTAGAACAAAGAAAGCTAAGAAATTAACCAAAAGTTGCTTAACAGTGATACCAGCAGTAATTTGAAGACCTAGTATAGTGACACCCAGTCCAGAGATTTAAAAGCGCAGCCTGTCACCAGATTGCCTGTTGAGGCAAAAACTGTAACCAGAAACTCTATAATTTTGTCTGTATTCAATTATTGCTCCAGTCCTGACCAGCATTAATTTCTTTTCCAATTAAAAATGAGTTCAAAACTTTGTGAACATGATGAAAAAACTCAATTTTGCAATTGCGGTGTTTCCATTGAATCAGAAAAGCGACTAAAATCACACGATTGTTCACACGGTGAGTCATTTTATGTCAGAAATTGAGAAACAGAAACTGAGTCCAAGGATAGGAAGAAAGCAGCCAAAAGTTGATAATAGTGATGAGACCTAATAAACTGACACCCATCTCAGGATTTTAAAAGCATCGTTTGTCTCCAGATCGCCTGTTGTGGTAAAAGCTGTAATAAGAAACAGATTTGCTCCAGTTCTGACCAGCATTAACAGTTTCCTTTACAAATATCTTCAAATATATTTTTTACTACAAATTTTCTAACTAAAAAATTCCAAGGAAAAATATATAAGTAATAAGTAAAAGTATTGGTGGCAGGGGGGACAGTGGCAAAGTTTAGGAGATACTAATAATAACATCACAAGTATCAAAATCTCCATGGAAGAATATTATATTTTGAAACATGTATCAAAATACATAAGAACGTTAAATACTTCATATCACTACAATATATGAAGCTGAGTTTTATTTTCTCTTCTAAAAACATTTTTGTGACAAATTCACCTTTATTCAACGCTTGCACTTCCTGATTTCACTGAGGGTCTGATATGATTTGTTCTTTGTTTGACTCCCCCTAGTGGTCTGGAGCAGAACTTCCGTTTTGTGGAGCAAGTTTGCAGTTTTTGCTCCTTTTTCCTGTGATTGCAGCATTTTTTGTTTGCATTTGTTTTTGTGTTTGTGTGTTTTGGAGTTTGCGTCACACACCTGTCGGCTATTGTAAGAAATACATTTTTGTTGCTTTTTTTTAAAAAAAGAAACCAAACATTTTAATAAAAATAGACCAAAGTTAGTAAGATTGTGTTCTTACAGTGAAATGTTTTTTAGGAGATAAAGTTTATTCTTGCATCATTGTGCCATTATTATCATTATATTACCTGAAAATTGTCTCAAAACAACAATATTATTGTTTATAGCACCAACTTCTGGTACAATTTATCGCCGAGCTAAATTTGTTCCCAGAAAAAGGAAACCCTTCAGGTATATTTTTATATTTTATTAGCGTTCTGATCCAGTTTTTGCACAGATTCCTGTTAGATTTGTGGAGCAAAAGTTCATCCAGCTGCTGAGTTTTGGGCGGTATTCAGCAGGGAGCTGCGTTGTGAACCACTAACCCACATGGGCAACGAGACAAATGGGAAGCCCCGGATTTGGGTCGGAGCTGCATGAAACGACACGGAGTCGGAATCAAACCGGCGGGACGAGCAACCTGCTGCAGACTCCTCCGGACGTCAGCCGCCTTTAAGGGCCTCCTCTGCGGATTGCGATGTTACCTGTGGCTTCACTTCCTCCCCCGTCTCTTTCCTCGCTCGACCCCTGGCTGACATTCTCCTTTCTCACTTTTAATTGCACCCAGGGGGGTTTCTGCGGGTTGCTGTGGAAGTCTCCGGCTCAACAGGCGCGCCGGGGCGCTTTTTGCCTTGTTGCTCGTTAGCGGGGGGTTGGCTTGGCGGTGTGGGACCGGAGCAGAACCCGGGAGAAGCTGAAAAAACCTGATTAGGATTAAAATACTGGGGGAAATGACACACGCACTGCAAAAACACAACATCTTACCACGTATTTTTTTTGTTTCTAGTGCGAATATCGTGGTATAGTTGAACTAACATAAAACTAATTTACAAATAACCTTTAAGCAAGAAGTAAGAGCTTGTTTTAAGTAAATAATTCCTTAATATCGATGAAAATGTTCTAGTTTCACTGGTTTTTATTTTTAACAAGACACTTTTCCCATGTTATTTTGTGTTTTTGCAGTATAACAATGCAGTTCAAAGTGCTTTACAGCATAAAAAACATAATACAGTAATAAAATATACAACTCTACAAATCACTTTTTGTCTAGTTTCTTCTAAAAATATCTTAGTAGACTTGAAATAAGACCAAAAGTAAGTTTTCTGAAAGATATAGGAGCTTTTTTTAAGTTAATAATTCCTTAATATTGATGAAAGAGTTTATATTTTGTTTATTTTTCTGGTATTTTTAAAGTTTTTTTATGCAAATCAAAAAAGAAAAAAAACATCCGAGTCTGAAAAGAAAAGGCAAAAGTAGAAGTAGAATTTCTGGAATTTTGTTTTTTACATTTAAAATGCAAAATTTCCATATTTTTCTTTTTCTAGAAAATTTCTGAAATTAATCTAAATATTTCTGAGGTTCTTCTAATGAATTTTTGACATTTCAAACTCTGAAGTTTCCAAGTTTCTTCTAGAAAGTTTCTAAGATTAAACTCAAAATTTCTTTCTTTTTTTTTTTTGGAATTATTTTTTACTTTTAAAACTTTAAAATTTTCAAATTTATTCTAGAAAATTCTAAATGAATCTAAAAAATTCTATTCCAGCAAACTTTCAACTTTTCAAACTAAAATTTAGTCCCAAAGTTGTAAATGTTTTTGCAGTGAACTGCTCTCCTCTCTGTAGTGGGGCTTACAGGCCGTTGTTTTTACCCTGCCGTTGTGTTTTTGCAGTGCAGTTTCATTCAGACCCGCAGCAGGAAGGCCATTAGCCGGCCAGATCCAATATGTATTGACGAACGCATTTGTGCCGGCGTATCGTCCTCGTCTCCATCCTGACGCGTCGCCGTTCGATGCCACCGATAGATACATTTAATAAATAACCGCTCTGATTCCAAAACGTTATCCATTTTGTTTTCCACCAAGGACTCATTCAGAAACTGGCAGCAGACACATTAATCTCTTATTGCTCCGTGCCAACTCAACACAATCTGTGACAGGCAATTTAAAGTAATTTACTTTTTTTTTTTTTCAATTTTTCATCAAGCTTTTTTTTTTAATGCAATCAAACGGCACATGATATGAAGCGAAGGCGAGACAAAGAGGGAGAAAACAGTCTGGTTGTAAACACTGGCTCTTAACTGAGAGAATATAATTATGGTGTCATGTTCTATTACACACCTTCATTATGACGCCGGAGCGGGAGGATGAGACCTGGGGCTGTTTTTAAAAAACTCGCCTGAAGACGCCGTCCTCTCCGTTTCAATGGGATCGTCATGGTTACAGAGGCGGTTTGGATCCAGACTCTTCAAACGCTCCTCACTCTTTGTTTGGCGCGTAAAACAAATCCTGGTTATGGAAAATCGCTGTCCGACATGGAGAAACACAAATATGCATATCAGAGGTTTAATGAAACTGTACAGATCATTTTTAAGCTGTTTCCAAATTATTAGATTTATATTAAATGTGTCGGGTTGGAAAAATGTCTAAAAAGTTGGATTAATTTTTATCTTTGACTTTTATTCAAACTACAGTGAACGGGGAAACATCACTGGGCTCTAAGGAAACATTGATGAAAACATATTTTTTATAAAGAATAATATAAAAAGTTACACAAATCTTGTAAGAATAAAAAATTCAACTGTAAAAAAAAAAGTAAAAAAAAAAAAAGAAAATAGGAAAAAAGTTGAAAGAAAATTTACAAAAAATGTATAAAGAATTTAAATATATTTCTGAAAAGTGAAAAAACACAGATAAGCTACTTCAAAAGAAAAGAAACAAACAAAAAGGAATTAAAAAATAAAGAAAATATAGTTTAGTCAAATTTAAGTTAATCATTAAGAATCAAAGATAAAATTTTATTTAAAAAAATTAAACATTTACTCCAGCCTTTACTATACATATATATATATATATATATACATATATATATAAAACATCCTTCACCTCAGTCCAGCGAAGTTCTCATAATTTAATATTAGTAATTTTATGTTGAGATATCCTTAAGTTATGCTCTGTTATTACATTTTAGGCAATAAAATGTTAATTTTCTTCTTTAAAAAAAGAATTTAATTGTTTATTTTAATTTTTTCATGTGTTTCTCATATTGTATAGAAAGAATCAGTTGTTAGATTAAAAACTCTGCAGAATTTGCCCTTTAATTTTTTTTAATTAGATTAATTGATAAATAATTTGATTAATCAACAGAATAATTGATTTTTAAAATAGTAGGTTCAGCCTTACACCTACCTACCTCTGCCTTGCGACACATTTTTCTGTTCTGATCATTTTCTCCACATTTTATTCTTCCGTTAAATAAAAGTTCATAAAAAGAAGAAGAAATGAGTTTGCATAAGAAAATCATAAATTAGTATTGGCCAGAGCAGCCTGGCATTTACCTCAGTTAGGATCCGACTGTGTAGGTCAGGAACGCGGCGGCTCCACCGCACAACTTCCAGGTTGATTTGAGTGGCTTTGACTTGCTCTTATCATTTAACTTTAATTGGAGTTTAATGAAGTTTAGCGGATACACTGCAAAAACACTAAATCTTGTCAAGAATTTTTGTTATACAAATAAGTTAGTACACTTGAATTAAGTCAAATTTAACTTACATGTAAGTTTTTACTTGTAAGTTAAATTTACTTGTAACTAAATTTCAATAGTAGCTTAAAAGCTACTATTTTATGTTTTATTGACTTAAAATAGTAGATTATTTTAAATCAATAATTCCTTAAAGTATTGAGTCACATTCGATGGGTATTGCCCCGTTACCTGGCAACCTCAGCAGAGTTCTGCCCCGTTACCTGGCAACCTCAGCAGAGTTCTGCCCCGTTACCTGGCAACCTCAGCAGAGTTCCGCCCCGTTACCTAGCAACCGAAACCGAGGTCCAGCACGTTTATTCAGCTGGTGTTACCACTCTATGCGCTGTACAATGGCTGCTGGAAAAGATGAGTGTTTTGTTGTTGACTTACCATCCAGAAACCACTTGCTGCTTTATAGTTGGCTGCGCAGGAGGCTCCACTTCTGCTTTTCAGACACGTAGGGTTGTATAATTGTGCATGTGTTTGCAGCCATTTTCACATGTGAGTGTAAACGTTGAATTGGGGGCGTTTTTGAACAATTTTTTAATCAATCTTAAATGAAAACAAGCTCCCATTTCTTCCTGAAAAGTTACTTTTAAGTTAGTTTTGTCTTATTTCAAATGTTTTAAGATATTTTCAGTAGAAACTAGACCAAAATTACTTGGTAAGGTTTGCGTTTTTGCAGTTTTTTGATCTTTATTGGTCCTGATAAATTCCATCGTCTCCATTCGAGTCAAAAGAAAATCCTCTGCCAGCTTCTTCTGCTCACCAACGTGAAGCGGAAAGCGTTTTTTCTCGGCCACCAGCAAACATGCCGCTCGCTCTTAACCGGCCCCGACATTTTGTGACGTTGCAGAACGAAAGCTTCAGCTGACTCGCCGGACTTTGTCGCTCTCTGTTGCTTTCGGCCGTTGTTACAGAAGGTCAAAGGTCGACGTCTCCTCGCCGAGCAGCTCCAGCTTTTCCACTGTGACATTATGAAGACGTCTGTGGGAAAAGAACCGGGCCGCAGAGCGGAGGGACTGGCGGTGGAAAGCTTCCTGGGTCGGCCCCAGAGACCGGCTGGTATTTCCAACCAGCCCTACAGCAAATCGATAGCTCAGAGTCCCACGAGCTCCTCAGCAGCGTCAATTAACTAAATTCATAAAGTCGAGTGTGCTGGGAGCTGCAGGAGGAAAAAAGAGACAAAAGTGGAGAATCCATCCAGAAAATGTGGGTAGGAAGCTGAAACCTTGTTCCATTTGCTGCTATATCTGGTATCAATATTCTCTAGCAATAAATTCTGCTCAGTTCTGCTTTGTCCTTTTACATCTTTCTGTCCCTCTGAGTTAAAGACATGAGGCTTTTTATAAAGCTTGAGAAAATTAAATGCAAAATGCCGATGTTTAGTTTGTGGGACCGGAGCAGAACCCGGGAGAAGTGGAGCTAAAAATAACCTGATCAAGTTTAAAATACTGGCGGAAAAATGACACAAACTCTGCAAGAAAACACAAATCTTACCGAGGATTTTGGTCTAGTTTTAAATAAGAACTAAAAATGAGAAAAACTAGCATAGAAGTAAGAAAACTGGATGATAAAAGTGTTCAGTTTGGTGTTTTGGTGTCATTTTTCTAATTTTAAGTGACATTTTGATCAGTTATCCAGTACTTTAATAGAATTTTTACCAAATACTTTATAATAATCTCTTGGACGGCTACTTTTTACTTTCACTTCAGTAAAACATGTTGAATTAGTGCTAATCTTCCTACCTGTTTCTGGTTATTTGTTTGATTGACTCTAATAAACAGTAACTAACTTTCTGCTCCGGATGGGCCTGGCTGGCCGGGTTTCTTCCCCTGGCTGTGCTGATTCAGGCAGAGGACACATGCAAAGTGACTGGCTTTCAGTGATAATGCATATGAGGGAGGAGCTTTAAACTGCAGCGCAGGGGGAAAAGAGAGGCAGCGGACCTCACCCCGGCTTCAATCTGCCTCCTAAGGGGAAAGCGGGCCGAGCCGTAACTGCCTGTGGAAGACAGGTCGGGTAATGGATGGGGCCGCTGCTGCTGACGCTGCTCTGACGGGACGTTTTTAACTCTCCTTCAAACCGGCTCCTCTCCCCCCGTTAGCGTTGTCACGGTAACTACATCTGATGGTCTGACTTTAAGCACCTGAATGCTGAAGTTCGTGTTTCTGCATCTGGAGGGCAAAACGCCGGGGAAGGGAGTTAGCAAAGTCCGCAGAGGAGCCGGAGATGGGAATCAGAAATGCTACCAGCAACTTTTACACTGCAAAAACACAAAAGTATTTCTTGTGTAATTTCTAGTGGAAAAACCGTAGAACATTTAAAATAAAACAATGCTCTTACATGTAACTTTTTAGCAATAAATAGTAACTAATTCCTCAATACTGAATAAAAAAGTATAAGTGAAATACTCTTAGAGGAAATACCACTTCTTCATCAAGATGACAGCTTGTGACGGTGGTTAACGTGCGCCTCGCCACGATTTGACTGGTCTGTCGAGGTTCTCATTTAAAAGGAGACATATTATTCAAAATTCACATTTTGTGTGTTTCTGTATTTCCATTTTGGTTTCTGCTGCTTCTAAAAACATCCCAAGAGTTTAAAAACATCAATTCAGATGTTTTTTGGTAATAAGTTCATGTTTTATGGTGTACGGAAAACATTTCAGAACCTACCAAATGTTAAGTCACATTCTACGAACACTGCATCGTTACCTAGCAACCCAAACTGAGCTCCAGCATGTTTGGTCTGCTGGTTTTCCCACAGTATGCGCTGTACAATGGCTGCTGGAAAAGACAAAAGTTTTGTTGTTGGCTTACCATCCAGACATCACTTGCTGCATTTTTGTTGGTTGTGCAGGAGGTTCCACTTCTGCTTTTCAAAGATGTACGGTTGTATAAAACCACATCTGTTGGCAGCCATTTTTACATGATTGAACATATTGAGTCGGGGGGTAAAACTCAATGTTTTCTTTGTCTGTCTCTTCACTTGGAAGATTTGTTCAGTAATGTGCTGCACAAACGCACCAGTTAGCAGCTGTGCGTTAGCATCGAAGAACCCTTGTCAGATGCTGCAGCACAGCTGCTATAAAGGTTACAAAAAGAAAACTAAACCCACTGCCACCAGTGACTGTTCTGAGTTTCTTTTATTCTCTTTTATATCTCGTGGTGCAGTTTTTCTGAAGGTCCACTCTGCTTTAAGTGGGCGGGTCAGAGCAGCAGAAGAAAAAGAAAAAACAACCCGACTCGAGAGTCTTTAGGTGCTGTTGGACTTTGCGCCCCTGGTAAACTCTGCAATGGGGCTTGTGGGTGGCAAGTAAACAAAGACAGTCAAAACGTCTTTCAAAATCACTGCTGGAGGAACAAACAAGAGCCATAATAACAGCAGAAAACGCTCAAGTGTATCAAACTCTCCATTATGTTTTGAACCGCTGTAAACAGCTTGACAGACTGGCACGGCGGTGAAATATGCAGCTTGTTTTGTTTAACGGCCTACAAAGACGCCGACATCAAACCCCCCGTCCCTGAACAGAAGTTGGTACAAAGCTGTCCCAGCCGGCGTGGCGAGGCGTCTGCGAGTTTAAATCTCAGCGGTTGTCCTGTGTGAGATTGTTTGTTGGTTTTTCTTCTCGGCGCTAACAGATTTCTTTAGATACGAGAAGAAACTGTTGAGATGTGACAAGCAGCACCGCACTGCAAAAACATGCTTTGTCTAGTTTACAGGGCAAATATCTTAGTGCAAGAAACTTTTCAGCAGAAAAATAAATTTGTTTTAAGTCAAATTAGTCATAACAAAAAATGACTAATTCTGCCAGCAGATTATTTCACTTAAGATATTTTCCTCCGATGAGATTTTAGTGCCATAATAAGAAAAACTATAAATACAAGTAATAAGATTATGAGAACAAAGTTGCAGAAAAAGAAAACCGAAAGTGCAAGAATAAAGTTGTAAAATTACGGAAATAAAAATGTAAGAGAATATTTGAAATAACGTAAAATGAAACTCTAAGAAATACGAGAATAAAGTAAAAAAGTATAGTAAAGTTGTAAATTTATGAGAATAAATTAATATAATAGTTGAAAATCCACAAGAATAAAGTCCAAACAATACGAGAATAAAGTAATGACAGAATAATGTACAAAAATAAAATAAAAAAAAAATAGGATAAAGTTGTAAAATTATGAGAATTAAGTAAAAAAAAATGGCAATAAAGTTGAAAAAAAAACAAGAATAAAGTCATGCAAGAAAAAGTTTAAAAAAATAGAATAGTTGAAATAACAAGAATGAAGTCAAAATATTCTGACTTTTTTCTCGTATTATTATGCTTCCATGTTTATTCTCGTAATTTAATAATTCCAAGAATAATTTATGTTTTATTTTCTAGACCCTAATTCTTATTTTCGCCATTAATGAGTGAAATAATCTGAGTGGAACCAGAACATTTTTATCAATATTGAAAAGTTACTTGTAATTTAGTTTTGTCTCAATTTGCACTGGAACTAGACTAAAACACTTGGTAATATTTTGTGTTTTTGCAGTGATCAAAGCCGTGTTTCTCATATTATGAAATAAATATCGTGGTTGAGTGAAGAACTGAAAAGCAGCAAATGGTTTTTCTTCAGAGGATTTCTTCTGCTGCTGCTGAAGTTTCTCTTTGTCGTCTCTGTTGCCACTTTAACAGGATATGATGCAAATTGCTGCAATTTCATTCAAATACAGACGTACAAAACATGTTTGTCCTGGTAACTAGTTCCCTGTTTTCATGGCGAGCTGCAGCTCTGCAGAGGAAATCCTGAATGGCCCAAAAATCAAACTGAGAAGCTGCACAACTGGATGCGTTAGAAGAGGGATTCCTGCGCAGATAAAGGAAGTGATGGCTGTTTGAGGCCAGTTGTTGGCAGGTGGAAGAAGGACGTGGAACAAGATGGATCATGCGGGACGGAGAGGGGGAAGCGGCCACGGTTTTGTTTTGTTCTCGTTATTCCTGGACGTTGGGCGGTTTGCAGCTGCGGTTTGGGAGGAGGGTTATCAGCGGGTCGGCTGCCGTGTCGCGCCTGTTCAGTCCGGGCGCGTCGTGTTGGGCATGTAGGAAGGACATGAGTTCCATACCCTGACCTGCAGGCAGGAGCAGAGCCAGACAGACTGAAGACGAGAGGAGAAGAGAAGAGCTACACTGCAAAAACACAAAATGTTACCAAGTATTTTCATCTAGTTTCTACTGCAAATACTTTAGTACACCTGAAATAAAACAAAACTAACTTAAAAGTAACTTTTTAGCAAGATACAGTATTACATGAATAATTCCTTAATATTAATGAAAAAGTTTTAGTTCCAGATTATTTCAGTTTTATGTTAATGCCACTCTAACAAAAAACAAAATAAAAATTACGAGAATAAACTCATACAAGAATAGTGATTTTTAGTAGTTTTACTAGTAATATTAATATTACCATTAGAAAATAATGCTAATAGTAATACTAGTCACTAGCACAGTAAACAAGTAAACTGTGCTTACTTTATTTTGTAATATAAAGTAAATATTACGACTTTATTCTAACTTTATTTCCATACGTTTATTTTTGAATTTTTTTCGAAATCCTTTGGAAATCCTACAACCACTAAAATCTGACACCACTTTATTTCAGTTTACATTTAGTAAAGAAGGAAGTTACACTCAGTGTTTTCAGAGGTTTTTATGTCGTTTCCTTCAGTGGTTCTTGGTGCAGCGCCCCCACAGGCCAGGAGGGGAACAGGTTTCTGAATTGGTTCATTTGACTCAGTGCAGTGAGAAACTGAACCACAGCAGCTAAAAATGTAACATATGCTGCAGTTTTTCTCCCAAATAAAACCAAATCTACTAGACTATCAGGTGTGAAAACAGCCAGATGCTACTGAATTGCTACCTAGAAATGCATATTTTAGTTCTGGATTTACCATCTGGTCTGAAGGATCTATATCTTTAGATTCATCTTACAAAGACCTGCATTAGTTCTGGTTGTTCTTATTGTATTCTGTCAGAAGCACAAAGACGCAGCGCTGGGCTCCACATCAAGCCGTTCGCTGCAGAAGATGTGGGTTCAGGGTTTAATTCAGCTGTCCAGGATGTAAGTCCAACACGCTGACGGGAAAAACGTCTAATCTGATATTTATCCAGTTATGCGGCTCTCAGTCGGCCGTCAGTCAGTTAGTTGACAGAGAACCTGGATCTGTAACGGAGCTTCTGGATGGGATTCAGCATTTCTGTCCCAGGTTTCCCTTTAGCTTTGAGTTAAATATTTAATATTTCATGATAAATAAAGAGAATAAAGGAAAAATCTCAGGAATTTTAAGGATTTCTTAATCCACAGTGGAAAAGCACAAAATCTTTTGTCTAGTTTCTTGTGCAAATATCTTTGCACCCTTGATATACAACTAAACTAACTAACTTACGAGGAAGTTTTCAGCAAGAAATGAGAGCTGGTTTTAGGTCAGTTATTCCTTAAAGGGAAAATATTATGAAAATTCACATTTCAAGCATTTTGATATTTCAGGTCAAAACGTTTTTTGACAACATGTTTGTGTTTTTTGGTGTGTGGAAAACGAGCCATTTCAAAAACCTCCCATTAGGAACTGTGCTGGTAGCTAGCAACCCAAACTGAGCTCCAGCATGTTTGGTCAGCTAGTTTTACTGCTGTACAATGGCTGCTGGAAAAGACTAATGTTTTGCTGAACCACTTGCTGGTTGTGCAGGAGGCTCTACTAATGCTTTTCAAAAATGCACAGTTGTATAATTGAGCATCTATCTGCAGCCATTTTCACATATCAATGTAAACGTTGAGTTTGGGGCATTTTTCACCTTATAACAAGACATTTTGTGAAATAATCTGCCACTGGAATTGGTGCTTTTTCACCAATTTTAAGGAATTATTGATTTAAACTTCTATTTGTTGATGGAAAGTTACTTGTAAGTTAGTTTTGTCTTATTGTTATTGTACTAAGATATTTGCACTAGAAACTAACCAAAAATACTTAATCTTGTTTATCTTTTTTAAGAAAAGCTGATACATTTTGGTCTTTTGAACTTGATTTTTGTTTAATTTCATCTTTCAAACCATCAGAGTTGAGTTTAAGCTTCTTCCCCGTCTTGCGTTAACGGCCTGTTTGCCTGTGTTTTCGTTCCAGGCGCTGACTGACTGCCGCCCAACGTGAGTCCTGCCTCATCCTGCCTCAGCAGATCGCAGCATGAGAGGCGAGCTGATCCTCTGACCAGGAAGCGGCGGACGCAGACCAGCGGGGCGGTTTGAGGCTTCCTGTGGTTATGGATCGGCGGAGACTCTGCGCTCTCATGATGCTGTGGGCCGTGGTCCAGCTCAGCTGTCCGGGCTACAGCCTCAGGGCGCTGCGAAGGACTACAGGGGGGCGGCGAGGGCTGACGGGTCAGGACGCCAACGGAGTCCCGCTCCGGCGCTCCAAACGGGGCTGGATGTGGAACCAGTTCTTTCTGCTGGAGGAGTATACTGGGACGGACATGCAGTACGTGGGAAAGGTAAATCTCTGCATGTTTCCTTTGACACAACTTTTTATTTAAGTTTGCATTTAAAAATAAAGTGAAAAACATTTTTGTTTTTGGTTATTTTTAAATTTAATTTAAAAAGTAAAATATAGATTTGTTTGTTTTAAAGTGGACCTATTGTGCAAATTTCTAATTTTGTACATTTTTATGCATCCAATTCGTTTTCTAAAAATCTAAAAATAAACCCCGCCTCGCCTTTTTTTGGCAGTAACTACATGTTTTTGTTAAAACATTTAAAAAATCTCCTGATTGTTATGTCACACTCCATGGATACTGTGCTGTTGCCAGCAACCGAAGCTGAGCCCCAGCATGTTTGGTCAGCTGATTTCACGCCCAGCTTGTTACCTAGCAACCCGAGCTTAACTCCAGTTCGTTTGGTCAGCTGATTTTACAATGGCTGCTGGAAAAGAAGAGAGTTTTGTTCTTGACCTACCATCCAGAAATCACTTGCTGCATTCTTGTTGGCTGTGCAGGAGGCTCTACTAATGCTTTTCAAAGATGTACATTTCTATAATTGTTCATTTGTTTGCAGCCATTTTCATGCTGAGTGATTATTTCACTTAAAACATGTGGAAAATGTTTTACACTTAGTGGAATTAGTATTATTTCATCAATATTAAAGAATTATTGACTTTAAAAAGCTGTTACATCTGGCTGAAAAGGTACTTGTAAGTTATTTTTGTCTTATTTAAGGTATTTTCACTAGAAACTACACAAAAATCCGCTGCAAAAATGTGTTTTTCAGTGTTGTCTTCTATTCAGTGGATGTAAATATCTGGTTTTAACTCCATGTTGTGTCAGCTGATGTGGACGTGCCTCGACACTTTGACGTCTTCCTTACTCCATATTTCTACAATCCCTTTTATTTATTTCTTGTATTTTATTTTTGCCGGCTCCAAACTTCAGACACAGCTGAGTGGGAACAGCTAACAGTTTTTCGCCTCACTCGGTTGAATTGCTTTCTGGAGTTTTATAATCCGTTCCATTATTTCAGCTGACAGCTCTTTTGTTGGAGGCCAAACTTCCCGTCAGTGAAGCAGCTGCAGCAGCGCGTTTCGTCTGCAAGCGCTTCGTTTTAAACTTTGAAACAGTTTGCATATTTACAACTGTTGGTTTTAGTTTCAAAATGCAAAAAAGAAGCAACATATTGGTTGTAATAGTCTGTGGTTTTGCACTTTTTCCTAGTAATTTAGGAAAAATTCACAGTAATGTGTGTAGAGGGGTAGACAGATCATTAGGGCCAGACTAAGAGAATAAAGTCATAATATCAGCAGAATAAAGAAGCAATGCGAGAAATAAGCTTTGAAAGAGTCCAACTCTTCAAGTACGTCCCTTTCTTTCTTCAAATAGATTCACAAAGCCCTGATACTGATAATAATTTGATGCTGATGTGTTAAAAAGTTCATTATTTCCTTATTTTTCTCATTTTAATGAGGTGGTAAGATTACTTTTCATGTAGCAGTTACAATAAATTTACAACTTAATTCTGGCAATATTGAGTATTATTTTAACTTTCTCGTAATAGTTAGACCGGAAACCGCTCCAAAACCAGGAAGTGGACTACAGCAGAGGGCATTCTGGGTAAATATAAGCAAAATAAACGTGCTAGCCTAGCATTAGCAGGAGAAATGGCTCGTTGTTTTTCACCAAAGACAAAAGAAAAACCCTACAAATGCTAAAATCTGAAACTTCTCCTTTTTTGCTTACATTTTGCTCAGTGTCTTATTCAGAGGTTTTCATGTCGTTTCCTTCAGTAGTTCTTGGTGCAGCGCCCCCACAGGCCAGGAAGGGAACAGGTTTTTCAGGTTTAACACAATGTAGAGTGAAGGAGAAACCGCAGCAGCTGAAAATGTAACAAATGTTGCAAATTTTGGTCCCAAATCGAACCAAGTCTTCTGAACGAGCTTTAGCAAGTCGACCGAGGAGGATCTCTGCTTTTTCTGCAGGTTGCTAACCAACTTTAAACCAGATATTGTAGCCTGGCTGTATATTTTTAACCCTTTTATTTTATTTTTCCCCATAAAAACGATTGTAAAAACCAAGCATGACGAAGATGAGCAGCGTGGAGCCAAACAAAGGCTACATTTTGTGCCTGACACGTCAGGGATCGGCCCGTCGTCTGGTGGTTGACGTGACGCGATGCTGTCGTTCAGTCCTTCAATCCATCCTGAGGCTTTGCTTGCCGTTTCTTGTCCAATTCGCTTTCCACTGGCTGCTTGCTTCGTGTCATTTCTGCTCACATCAAGTCAAATATAACTTCCTCTGAAGGTATTATCCGGTCCGGCCTCATGAAAACTCGCTGTCGACCCAGATATCATTGGCAGGGAAGCTTTGGGGGGGTTTTGGGTTGTGTACAAGAAATTGGGCAATATAATGCTTGCTTTACATGCAGCAGAGCGGAAGTCAAGCTATCGGCCTCCTCTTCCAATCTACTGTAATTGAGGCGATTGTGGAGCGTTGTGGCAAGGTCAGGGAACGGAGCGGGGGGAAGAAAGGCGGTTTTGTGCTGGGAGTTGAATGGACTTGGCGCTTTGCATTCCAATCGCGTCTCGGCGGAGGATAGAGTCATCCAACCAAATGAGATTCTGCAACATACGTCCTCCACGGCTAAAGGTTGACTTTCAGTCCTGGACAAAAAGGATTACAGCCACAAAAAAAGAAACTCAGTGAGTGGAGATCAAATGTAAATACAAAGCTTGATCAAACCACTTTGTCTTTAGAGGCTGGTGATTGATGTGCCACTCGTCCTTTGAGCTCGTAAAGCGACTAATAGCAGAAGAAGAATGGATTATCAGAGTGTGGTGTACATTTAGAGAGCCAGAGGCCGCGGCCTGAGAGGCCATCTCCACTTAAGCACCAACCTTCCAGCCGCATACTTAATCAAGACTCCGGCATTTGCGTTTTTCTCTGAGTGCGTGCAGCTGGATGCTTTCCCTCATTGTCTGCTCCAGAATCCAGTTTTACCGCAGGATTGCATCTTTTCTGATTGCAATTACAGTTCGTTAATTGCCAGATAAAGTACGGGCGGTGAGCTCTTAAAGAGGAAGAGCGGCTTTCGACTTGAGTGCATCTGCGCCCTCAGGTAGAGAGAGGCCGACGCTTTCAGAGAGGAAAATCTGGAGGAGCACAAAAGAAAACTGTTTTTGTCACGGCGAGTGACATCACATCAACGGGGGGAGCGCGGCGCGGGACAAAAACGGGCTTTGTTTGTGCCGAAAAATGAACTGGAAACAACACAATGGCAGGTTATTATGAACAAGAGGGCAGCTCTTGACACTTTGAGTTAGACTGAATGATGAAACCGCACTTGAATTACAGCATCCTGCCTCTTGTTGTTTGCGGCCTCTCCCTTCTTTTTGCCGTTTCTTCATAGAGTTGTGAAGTGCTAACAGATGAAATTTCAATCTTGTTCTGAACAAGCTTAACAAAGACAGTTGGGAATGAAAGAAGAAATTTGGGCATTTCGATCAGGACTTGCAGGAAGAGGCGTGGCTTCAGCCTGCAGAACAATTTATAGAGGAGTTTGAAATGCTTCTTTTGTCCTTTTACAACTGCAATTATTCCATTTTTTTATTGTTTCTTTTTTATTTCATAAGAATGTGACAATAGAAAATACATGCAAAAAACACAAAATCTTGCAAAGTTTTTGTCTAGTTTCAAGTACAAATATCTCAGTGCTCTTAATATAAGACAAAACTAACTTACAAACAACTTTTCAGAAGATTTAGGAGCTTACATTACATAAATATTGATGAAAAAGTTCTAGTTCCAGTTATCAATATTAAGAGATTATATAGCTAAATTGATTTGCTATATATTTCTGAAAAGTTACTTGTAAGCTTGTTTTGTCTTATTTCAAGTGTACTAAGATATTTGGACTAGAAACTGGACAAAAACTGTTTTCCAGTGTGAATAGTTGTGCAAAGTTTGATCCAATCTAAGACTGCAGTTCCTCTTCTGGGCCCCCGTAGAAGAGAACCTAGACACGGCCCTGCCTGCACGATTTAAAGAGACTCTGAGTGATTTTACGAGTTAGTTGCTGGTAATCTTGCTTTATTAGCCGATGAGTTTTTTATTTAATTTGGTGAAGTGGAGGAACTGCGGCTCTCATTAGCAGTCGAGCCGCGCGGCGTTCTCAGATGAGCTGCGCTGTCACCGGGGGAAGGGAGTGTTTGTTTATTTCATTATTTCTTACTTTACCAAAGGGCACATATCCACTGAAAACGGTTAATGGCCTGTGGTTGAGGAGTGTTTGTGCTGCACTATCATATCTCATAAAGTATTTACAGCCTCTGATAGGCCCCAGTGGTTCTGGGCCTGCTGGGTAGACTGCTCTACACAGTCCCTCGCAAAGAGAGCTGCGCGCTCTGCATGCAAACAAACAAACACCGGTGCAACATGCAAACAGCAGCCTGCAGCTACCGCTTACAACTCACAGGAAAGACAAAGAGAGGTTGATGAGCGCCGACGCGGCGCGCCTCCCCGTCCTGCGTGACTCAGGAAACCTGAGGGAAGGGGCTTGTTTGTGATTTTTGTTGTTGTTTTGTGTTCTCGCGTCCCTCATTATCAGCTGCTCACCTTGCAGAGAGGCAAGGAGTTTGCCACGCGATGCAACATGGCGGCCCGCAGTGGCGGCCTGGCGGTGATTGTTGATGAGGCGGTTTCCACGGTAACGTCTGTCTGAGGAGGAGTTTGGGTGTGGAGCGAGAAACGGCAACACGTCCGGTAATTATCGCCGTGATTTCACCTGTTTCTGAGGCGCGTTTATTCACGGTTCGCTTAAGGTTTTCCGTTAACACGTGTCTGAACAATTAAAAAAACACAATTAAAAACAAAAGAAAATAAGTTCAGCATTTTCTGTGAAATGTAGTGAAATAAAAACAACAAATGGATAAAATCTCACTAAGTTGCGCGAAACTTTTTGGACTTTTTCGTCAAAAAAAACACATTTTCTTAGAGTATTCTAAAATAAAACTATTAGAATAAAGTCATAAATTTAATCTTACAACTTTGGTCTCTTAATATTATCACTTTATTCTCATAATTTTACTTTTTTATTTTTTATCAGTATTCCCCTAATACTCTGTCGATCTATTTTAACTCTTCATTCTTTAATATTATAATTAGAACTTATTCAATTTTCATTCATTTGAATTAATACACTGCAAAAACAAAATCTTACCAAGTATTTTTGGTTCAGTTTCTAGTGCAAATATCTTGGTACGCTTGAAATAAGACAAAACTAACTTAGAAGTAACTTTATAGGAAATTGTTTTTGTCAATAATTCCTTAATTTTCATAAAAAATGTTTTAGTGAAGTGAATAATCTTCCTGTGAAACTTGTAATTATTCTGTCAATATTAAAGACTTATGGGTGTAAAACAAACTGTAATAGTTAGTTTTGTCTTATTTCAAGTAAACTAAGATATTTGCATATAAACTGGACCAAAATATCTGGTAAGATTTTGTGTTTTTACAGTGTGGATGCAACTTTTTCTCTGACAAAAACCAACAGCGACTGCATAAACGTGAATAGTAAGTAATAACTAAGTGGACTTGTATTATTTAGCTAATTCATTACAGGATGTTTTGCCTTACAAATGTAAATTGAGGTTGATTGTAGGTTTATGTAGATGTAGGCAAATCTCCTCTAGGTTGTAGTTCAGTTCTTATTGTTGGTTTTGCTTTGTTTTCAATGTGGGGGAAAAAGTTTAATATTTACTTTTCCACAGATTATATGACATATAACTGGTGTTTCTGTACATGCGTACTTTATGGAACCAAAAAATAAAGAAACAATAATGTAGAATGTACTGAGCAGGACATAAAGGGGATCTGGTATATTAAATTAATATTTTGTTGTTTGAACCTACATTTAGGTTTCTAGTGATTCTGATTCTGAAAACAGTCCAAGCACTTAAACAAAAACACTCGACTGCTTTTTGGCAGTAGGTTAATGGTTTTTGGTGTCTGGAAAACGAGACCCGAGCAAAGCTGCAGCACTTCTGGATTCGAGGTTCTCACTTTAAAGGAGTGAAAACTACTCCTTTAAAATTCACATTTTGTTTGTTTTTGTTCGTCCATTTGGGTTTCTACTGCTTCTGAACAGTCCAAGTGCTAAAAGCAAATCACAAACGTTATGGAAAACGAGTCGTTTCAAATACTTCCTGAAAGTTGAGTCACATTCTACGGACACTGCTCTGTTGCCTAGCAACCCCAACCACGCCCAGCTCGTTACCTAGCAACCCGAGCTCAACTCCAGCTCGTTTGGTCAGCTGATTTTACAATGGCTGCTGGAAAAGACAAAAATTTTGTTGTTGACTTACCATCCAGAAACCACTTGCTGTACTCTTGTTGGTTGTGCAGGAGGCTCTACTAATGCTTTTCAAAGACCTACGGTTGTATAATTGCTCATCTGTTTGCAGCCATTTTCACATGGGAGTGTAAACATTGAGTTGGAGGGTGTGGTCAGCACCAGCAGAAGCTTATTCTGATTTAAATAAGCAGCTCATTCTGACTAAGAATGATTTTGTGTAAAAAATGTTTTGTATAGACCATCGTTCTATTCTAACCTGTTCAAGGAAGAGTGATGGGTCACTTTTAATAAATGCAGCTTCCCACAAACACCAACCAGCTGTTTTGTTCAGACTTTGATGTTATGAAACTTCAACCTAAAGCAACATAAGTGCTTAACGTGGCCCGCGCATCGCGATGGGATCGCTTCATTTGCATCAAAAGCTCTTGTAGCTCCTTCTGTGACTGGAGGAGCTTCTGCTGTTTGCATATGCTTTGGTTCAGGACCGCGCTCAAACTGCTTCTACATTCAGAAGTGACACAAAAACAAAAGATGCTAAACCTCCTGGGGGAGACAAAAACGTGCTAACTGACATTTCACCTTCGACCTGGAGCTGTTTCCACGTCAGCAGTCGTTATTCGACGGGGGCTATTTTTGTGCTCAGTCTGAGGCTACCATCTGGCTACGACAAAGGCAGCCAGTTCTCGACACGTGGCCTTAAAGGCTAACTGGCTAATTGCCCTAAGCAGGCCGTTTCCAGTGCCATCTCTTTTGGCCGAACTCGAGCGAAGCACAAATGGTGGCCAGATCGAGCCTGCGCTAACATTTGCTGCACTCAGAGCTGATTAATTTCACAAACAAAGACGGCTCCCTGATAAGTTCTCACGCACAGATGTCTGATGAGCACCACTTCACTCTTCAGCCCTCTTCAGACTGGAGGAGGAAGCATGTGGGAAGAGATATGAATGTTTTTGCTGTGAAAGAAATGCAAACCAGGGGAAATAATACCTCTCATTTTCTCAGAAGGTAAACACCTGTTTGCAATACAAATGCTCCAAGTATTCTCTAAAAATAACGACGGTTCACGATTCGTGACATTAGTTTTAATTGGTACAACTCGAGAGCAAATCCTCTGGCCTCAACCTTTGAGTTAAAAACATAAAATTATTAAAATTTATTCCCCAAAGAAGGCCACTTTACTGTTGAATCAGCACCTATTAAATTATGGGTGGTTTTGGTAATTGCATCTTTAGATGAGTACAAAAAGTATTAATATTATCTATTCCTATACTGCAAAAACACAAAATCTTTAGTCTATTAAATATCTTAGTACACTTGACATAAGATAAAACTAACTTTAAAGTAACTATTAAGCAGGATATAGGAGCTTATTAAATGACATTATATTTCACTTATCACATGAGAAAACTGTCTAGCTATAAGTGAAGTAATCTGCCAGTGAACTATGACTTTCTCTTCAATATTAAGAAATTATTGAGCCTCTAAGATAATTCTGTAAAATTATGCTACTGAATGCAATTTTTACTGCAGTTATATAGGCTAAAAATATGCTAAGCTAGCCAGCTGCAGGAAGCATTATTGACCTTTCTTACTGTACCTTAAAATATGCTAACTAGCTGCTGGTCTCATTTTACTTAAGTTAGTTTATTCAAAGCTAAGCTAACCAGTCACTAGATTCAGTCTTTTTATTTGGTAAGCTAGTGGACTGTGTGCCAGGTTAGTATGCATTAAACGTGTAAAGCTAAGTAGTTGTTGAGTTTTCTCCATGTTTCACTTTTTACTCTAATATTTACGACAGCGTATTACGGGCAGCGTAGCCAAAAAACTCAAACATTTTGAGATTAATCTCAGAAATCTACTGGAAAAGACATAAAAATTTCAAAGTTTTTAACTTTAGGACATTTTTTGAGGAAATTTCTGAGATCTTTTTAGAAAATCTTGAACCTGTCAGTCAATTTTCTTTCTGAAAAATTTCTGAAACTAATCTTGTGCATTTACTCCTTTTTTTTCTATCTACCACTGCGCCAAATACGCCGTCGTCAATATTAGGTTTTACGCAGCTAGCAAACCTAAACAGCTTCTAGCTTCTAGCTAACACTGTGAAAATATGCTAGGTAGAAAACTTTGTATTCTAAATTAATGAAATGTTGATTAATGCTCCAAGGAAAACTAATGCGCTCTTAGTTTGTGTTTATTTATGTAATTTTTCTAATCTAAGATACGCTAACTTAAGCTAGCAACCTGCTAGCTGCAGTATTCTCCTCATCCTTTCCTTTCTTATAAAATGAAAGTTTTATTATCGACACGGTGACCTAATGAGATGGTGCTTTCTTTTTACCGTCTCTCTGTCTTGAAAAGACTAAGACCCCCAGTGCTAATGGATATAGCGTCATGTTCTCTGCCTTTTTTTACAACAATTTGGGTCCATAGGAGGGCAAAGGAGAAAAAGCAGGCTATTGATGTGCCGGGCCCTTTTGGTGACCACACTGAAAGCACATGTGGCTTTCTTTTCTCCCCCTGTGACAGTTTAATTGTATTTTCAATATAAATTGATCAAAGGGCCATTGTGAATGCACATTGGGCTGCCACATTGATTTCCACATAAGTTATTTTTTTTCTTCCTCCTCTTAATTTGAAGAGAAGTCCAGCGGTACATTTTTCTCACCGGCAAGGTGGGCAGCTGGGAGGGACGGGGTCACAGCAGCAGGCGTTGGACTTCGATCCTCTGAACTGTCTTGTATTAAATATCTTTCACAGAGGATGAGGAGGAACTCTTCAAAACCTCAAGATCTCTCTGTTTCCATAGAAATGACAGCCGACACGGCGCGTGCAACACTGTCTATCTCACATCTCAGCCCAAAGGAGACGACTCGATGGTTATTAACTGAACAGTCGTGCAGGCAGAGATAGGCAGCTTGATAGACAATCATAGAAAAGGACATTGCAGCTGTAACAGAGGGAGGAAGATAATAAAGTTGAAGTGGATTGTTTTCAGCCGACCGAGTCTGTTTGGAAGCAGAATATTCTCCCGCTGCGGAGCTCTGCAAAAAAATAACATCCTACAAGTATTTTTGGTCCCGTTTTAGTGCAAATTTCTTTTTCCACTTCAAATAACATAAAAATAACTTACAAGTGACTTACATGAGCTCATTTTAAGTCACTAATTTATTAATATTGATGAAAAAGTGCTTGTTAAATTGGTAGTTTAATTCACTTATAACAAACCATTTTTCACATGTTATAGGTGGAATAATCTGCCAGTAGAACCGGTTCTCTTAATCCATATTAAGGAATTATTGACCCAAACAAGCTCCCATGTTTAGGCCTGTCACATTAGACATTTTGATGGATCAATCAATCAGTTAAATTAATCACATTTCAGCAACAAGACAGTTCAAAGGGCTTTACATCATAAAAACACAAAAATAAAAAGTTATTACATTTTGTAACTGTCGTTACAAATCAGATTGTTGATTAATGTTTCATTGATTATGTTTCGTCTCTGAACAGGTGAGTTCTTAGTCTAGGTTTAAAGGAACTCAGCGTTTCAGCCGTTTTGCAGTTTTCTGGAAGTTTATTCTAGAAAACTGTATTTTGAATGATAAATTATTCCAGATGTTATCGCTATAAATCCTAACATAGTCGTTTTGAGACAATTTTTAAGTAATATAATGGTAAAATAAACTCTAATGAACATTTAACAACTGGAGCTGGAAGACATTTCAAATATCCAAAATATATCAACAAAACGACAAATAAAATTAATCAGAAAGTCTCTGGAAACAAAAAAACACCAAACTAGAGACCAGTTTGGGTAGAAAGAGAGAGAGAAAACAGAAAAACAATAAATCACGTCAATGGAGAATATTAATTTCTTGCTGAAAGGTTATCTATAAGTCAGTTTTGCCTTCTCGGCCCTTAGGATTGTGTGTTTTTGCAGAGAGAAGAGTCTCTTTGACCAGGATTCAAAGCGACGGTGAATGAAACAGTCGAGATCCTAATCCAAACGTGGTGAAACTCTGCGGCGGCTCGGCTGAGGACGGTTAGGCAGCCGAACAAAACAGTGTTAAATACTCTAATCCAGAAAGCTGTTGGCCTCGCGTGTGCCAGGCCTGATAAAACTCCATGAATTAGTAAAGCCTCCCAGCACCTGCGATGAAAAGCTTTTTAATATATGATGAGACGGGGAGACTTTGATTCCCACGTGACCCAAACGCGACGCAAGAATATCCACCCTCGATCTGTCCTCAGTTTGGGCCAAGAACGGCAGAAAGTCACGCTGAAAACCAGGAAGATGCTGGAATCAAACCGTCTCTTTAGATTATTGTGTCTGCAAACATTTTGACCCTCCGTGAAGTTATAATTATCATATTTATGGTTATTGAAGCGGGGTGAAGGAGGAGGAAAAGGGGGCTGGACGAGCTTTTGATAAGTTCTCTATGATAAATATGTTAAGGGGGATTTGGTGGAGGAATTAAAATGTCAGCGCATGCTAAGCTGGTGTTCATGTGGAGAGGGAGAAGCAGCGGTTCATCGTTTTATCACGTTACTTTATCGTGTTTTATTGGGATAAACTGACACAAAAAATATGAAATGAAATTCAAAACAACTGAAAAATAAAGTAATTTCGTTTAAAAAGTCAAGAATTTGTGATTTAATGTGATTATTAATGCAGATGTTTTGTTTCTGGCTTTAAAGGCAGTGGTGTCCTTAAATGGTGGGTTAGGGGGCCCCTGGTCCCCCTGGGAAATTGTTTTATTTTTGTCAAATTTCTAGTTTAAACATCTTATTACACTTAAAATTGGACAAAACAAACTTACAAGTAACTAATCAGCAAAATATAAATTGTTTTAAAACAATTTATATTTGTTTTAAAACAACAATAAATATTTTATCAATATTTGATATTGATAAAAATACTGACAGATTATTTCACTTATAACAAGATATTTTACCCATGTTATGAGAACTATCATTTTTTATTAATGTTTAGGAATATTGACTTAAAACAAGCTCCTATGTTTATGTATTTGTCTTATTTCAACTTTACTGAGATATTTGTACTAAAAACTAGACAAAAATACTTCTTCAACCAAGTAAAATGTAATAGATAAATAAACAAAAATAATAATAAGGTCTATGGTAGTGGTGGGTCTGTAATTAATAGAACTTAATTGCACTGCAAAAACAAAATCTTACCAAGTATTTTTGTGTAGTATCTAATGCACATATATTAGTACAATTGAAATAAATGAAACTAACTTAAAAGTAGCTTTTCAGCAAAATATAGGAGCGTGTTTTATGTCAATAATTCCTTAATATGGATTAAAATGTACTGGTTCCACTGGCAGATTATTTAATTTAAAGTAAAAATTTATTGTTACATGTTCAATAATCTGCATTTTTTTCACTAATATTAAGCAATTATTGACATAAAACAAGCTCCTATAATTTGCTGAAAAGTTACTTTTAAGATATTTATGTTAGAAACCAGACATAAATACTTGGTAAGATTTTCTGTTTTTGCAGTGTATGAGCTCAGCATCAGATATTTATTGTTTTATAATGAGTTATTTAAGTTTTTCAGCCATCAGAGTACATTTACATTCCCGTTTTGGACGGAGATCGTGACGACACGAGTGCAACAGTCGCAGCAGCGAACGCAGCTTCTCTCGTGGCAGATTTTCACAGAGGCGAGGTGAAGCCACGAAGCGTGTGTCATCATAACACGGTGACAGTTTACTAAAGATGATACGAATCTGTTAAATGACACCAAACACGCTCGATCAAAGCTGTCAGCGTTTATTTGCCAAGGCCCAGATTGGTCGGACCGCTGATGTTTGTGTGCGGCTCGTTGAAAAGTGCGACTCTGCTTTGAAAAGTGCTTTCTGCTGACAGTTTCTGGTACAAAGTGTTCATCGCAGTGATTTGTTTTTGACAGAGATTCCCTGTCAGTCAAGCAGTCAGCCAGTTATCTCACTCTTATTTTTATTTTTTATTATACATTTTCTTTTTGCAGCTGGTGATAATTTTATTTTCCTTCTCAACAAGCTGCAGCTTAGTGTTCATAAAAGCAAATTAAGCAAATGTGAAAGCGCTCATGAAGCTGAATTTGAAACAATTAGCAGCAGAAAGTGGCAAAGTGAAAATTTATTAAAATGTGCATTACACAAACTCCTGCACTGCAAAAGTACAAAAGTATTTTTGATCTAGACACTATCCTGGTACACTTGGGAAAAAAGACAAAACTAACTTACAAGTCACTTTTCAGTTCATTTTAAGACAATAATATTAATGAGAAAGTTGTAGTTCCACCTATAACATGGGAAAAATGTTTTGTTATAAGTGAAATAATCTGCCAATTAATTAATATTGAGAAATTATCTACTTAAAACAAGCTCCTATATCATTATTATTACATATTTACACTAGAAACTAGTCAGCCTGTCATAACAACTATTACAGGACAAAATATTATAATGTTGTTTTAACACCGTTTTCAAGTAATATTTTAATAATGGCATAATAAATTCAAATTTGATCTCTCAAAGACTATTAAACTTTAATTTAGTAAAGAACACAACTAGAACATGAAGATATCTTAAATGTCCAAAATAAAACACAATTTCAAAAAGAAAAGTTAAATAAAAACCACACATAAATAATCAAAATCAAAATAATTAAGCTCATTTTAATTATTAGATTATTTCAGTATTTTTTCATCATAACAGGTTTAGAAACATAAATTTTCCAAGGAGCCCCAAGCCCCCTTTGGCCACCATTTAAGAGCGCCACTGTGCAACAGCTCCATTTGTAATGAGAATAATTTACTCTCTTTATTAATTAGGTGTCTTCTAAATGAAATTATTTGCACTGAATTCTATATTGGTGATCTTTTTTTGTTTTCTTTTCATTTCTCATTTATGTTCTACCTTGTGTTGGTTTTTGATATAAAATACGTTACAATTTGATAAAATTTTGAACCGCTGTATCTCCAAGAAAACCAAGACTACTTGGTGAGATTTAGTGTTTTTGCAGTGTGTTGTTGCTGATTTGAAATGCTTTTGCTTTGTTTTGTAGCTCCACTCGGACGGCGACAGAGGAGACGGCAGCGTGCGTTACGTCCTGACCGGCGAGGGCGCCGGGACGCTCTTCAAGATCGACGAGAAGTCTGGCGACATCCACGCCACCAAGAGGCTGGACCGCGAGGAGAAGGCCTACTACATCCTGCACGCCAAGGCCGTCAACCGGCTGACCAACGAGGCGCTGGAGGGCGAGTCCGAGTTCATCATCAAGATCCACGACATCAACGACAACGAGCCGCGCTTCACCAAGGACCCGTACATCGCCCGGGTGGCCGAGATGTCCGACGTCGGTACGTTTCTCAAAACTCCTTTCTGAAATTTTGTAGGAAAAGCTTGGACATTTCTGAGTTCAAAAGTCAAAAATTTCCAACAGTCAAAACTTTTGTCAAACTTTTCAGTTTTTTTCTAGAAGATTTTTGAGATTAATCTAAAATTTTTATTATTATTTTTTGGTAGCAAATGTTCAACTTTCCATATTCAGAAATGTCAGTTTATTCTAGAAAATTTCTGAGACTTGAAACTTAAAATTTTTGAGTTTGACCCCAGAAATTTCCAATTTTTTTCTAGAGAATTTTTAGGATTAATTTAGCAAATTTCTATTTTTTCAAACTTATTAGTTTTCTTGTTTTTTCAAGAATTTTTTTTTTTTGGCAGAAATTTACTCCATCTTTTTTTATTATTATCTACAATGGTCCTAATACGCAGTTGAAAGTTTGACTCCTCTGGTTTAGTTCAGTAGATTCGGTTTGATTTGGGGCCAAAGTTGCAACATTTGTTGCATTTTCAGCTGCAGCGGTTTGCTTTCAAACGATCCAAACCCTTTAAAAAACCTGTTCCCCTCCTCGCCTGTGGGGGCGCTGCACCATGAACTATTAAAGGAAGCAACACAAAAACCTCTGAAGAAGACACTGATCTTAACCTCCTTCTTCACCAAATGTACACAAAAATTAAGTAGGATCAGATTTTAGTGGCTGTAGGATTTCTCTTTAGTCTTTGGCTAAAGACCACAACACATTTTTTCGCACCAACGTGTTTATTTTGGTTGCATTTACCCAGAATGCCCTGCTCTGTAGTCCACTTCCTGCAGGAAACCCAGCTGTAACGATGAGCTTTTGTTCAGGATGTGAATCAAAAATGTAAACTCTGGTCCGCCTACAAACCTCGAACTCGGTTTGGTTGAAGTGAACTCTGGTGCTGTTTGAATGCGTATGTGAACACCAAGTGGGCCAGATACCGCTCCAAAGCAGGAAGTGAACTACAGAGAAATGGCTCATGGTCTTCATCTATAGACTAAAATCTGATGCTAAAGAAGCTGGAAGAAGTTGCGTTTCATGTCACTTTCTTCAGTGGTTCTTTGTGCAGCGCCCCCTCAGGCGAGGAGGGGAACAGGTTTTTCAAAGACTTTAAATTGTTCGACTCAGCAAATGTGAAAGAGAACGACAGCAGCTGAAAATGTCACAAATGTTGCAGCTTTGGTCCCAAATGAAACCGAGACCAGCGGACGGTATTAGAAATTTTCCTGGAAATAAACTTGAATTTGTGAGAATAAATTAATATATTTCTGCATAGTCTCAACCAAAACTGATTTCACACAACTGCATTTGCATATATGAGTCCTATTCCTTAATATTTCATGATATCCAGCAAGTCTTTTTGTCTCTGCAGAAGCTTTTGGCTGCGGCCGACTCGTAAAAACCTAAACTGATCAACATTTACTCAGGTGAAGGTTGAGCTGCATTTACAGGATTATGATTCAGATGTTATAAAACTGCGGATCAGTGGGATTTTATCAATCATCATAATGACGCCAACTCAACAAAGAGAGCACGTCTAATTAAACGAGCGACGAGGAGACCAGACTAAACAGCCGCTGCAGCAGATAATCTTTTAAACACAGCATTGTAGTCTATTAAAGCAGAATTTAATTGAATTTAATTAGCAGCACTGTCGGCTGTGTCACTGCAGAGAAGAAGTGTGGATTTTAATCCTTGCGGCTCCTGAAGCCGCACCATTTGCACCATCACTCTCCTCTGAATGAAAGTTTAATTCTGGCTCTAAAAGCGGCTCATGAATATATATAAACAACACAGAAAGGCTCCCAATCGATAGCAGCATGAAAAACATAAGAAGAGTGTCTCAGGGCGACTGCGGTCAGACATGTGACACAGTTGTCACTCGGTTCAGCAACCCCGAGTGAGAGAGGCCCGGCACTTATCTGAGGGCAGCACGGGTGCCCATGGCAACAGGCGAGGTGTGATGTCAGCGCATGGCAGAGCATGTGTTCACGAGTGACTGCGCCGAGACGCTGCTCCTTTAAAAGTGACACTCGCTTTTATTGCTGCGGACAGCGTTGTCACAGGTTGATCAACCTGGGCTCCATTTTCAGAAAGGAAGGGATGGCACTGTCCCAATAATGAGCAATTAATCAATTAATCGCAGGATAAATTAATTTCCCTTTGCACAATTTATTGTTTTTCTCTTTCTACCAAAAGCTGGATGACAAAAGTCTTCAGTCTGAATCTTACCAAGTTTTTTTGGTTTAGTTTCTGGTGCAAATTTCTTACTACACTTGAAATAAGACAAAACTAATTCTTAAGTAACTTTTTAACCACAAATAGTTAAGTCAATAATTTCTTAATATTGATCAAAAAGTATAAGCAGTATGGCAGATCATTTCACTTGTAGCAAGATATTTTATTACTTAGATAATCTGCCAGTGGAACTAGTACTTTTTCATCAATATTAAAGGATTATTGACTTAAAATAGGCTTATATGTTGCTAAAAGCTTGTACATAAGTTAGTTTTGTTTTATTTCAAGTGTACGCTAAAAACCAGGCCAAAAATACTTGGTAAGATTTTGTATTTTTGCAGTGTGGTTAATAAAAAATGGTTTTGTTTACATAGACTTCATAATTCATTTTATTTGTAATTTTTATTGCTTTGTTTATTTATTTTGGACATTTCTTCCAGTTTCAGTGTTAGATGTTCATTGGGGTTGAAAGTTTATTGATCTTTAGAACCTGTTCTTGCATTATTATGTCATTATTACCATTATACCACTTGAAAATGGTCTCAAAACAACAATATTATTGTTTATCGCAATAATTTCTGGGACAATTTACTATTGTGACAGGCAGAAAAGCACAAAACCTTTAATAAGTTCAGTGTTCTTGGACTTATTTTATATAAATGACTATAAGTGGGGATATCAACCTTTTTGGGGGGTTTAAGTCTTTTTTGGGGGTTGGAAACTGTCAGACCTGGCAACCCAGAGGAAAAAGCAGCAGCAGAAGAAGAAAATCCTGTGATGTGATCGCTCCTGACTTAAAGATTTAAAGGTGACTGATGTGGATCTGTGACAGAAAAAAGCCTCTTTGAGTCTAATTCCTTTGTCAGAGGTATTAGCGATCAGGGTTCGCTGAACTTCCTGGAGAATCTCCCCGAACCGCCGCCGAGCTGCACCTCAGTCTGACGGTTCTGGTTTTAACGTCTCCCTCACATCAAATTAGCAAACTTCCATCAGGTCGCTCTCTTCTTCTGTTGCACGGTTCTGTATTTATAGCCCTTTGCCATTAAATATTTCTACTCAATTAATTTCCCTCTGCATGTAATGAGGCAACACTTGGCCCGCAAGGCGCCGTTTGGGAGCTAGCGCTTGGCTAACGGTCTCCCTTTGTTCTTCCTGGAAGAGAAACTGGATCACAAATACTCACCGCTCCGCTTTAACTTTCTAGTTTATCACATTAAACATCCAGAACGATGTTTGCTATGGTTTCTGATAGAGATGAAGAAAAATTTGATCTTAAGTGTAAGGGAAATAATCAGGGATGCGTGATTTATCGCGAGGTTACGTTTTTTAACATGCCAGCCATTTTTAGCAATGGGATTGGTCGACGTTAGCCATTTTTAAACATATCGGTATCAACTAATGTTAGCCATTTTTAAACATATCGGTATCAACTAATGTTAGCCATTTTTAAACATATCGGTATCAACTAATGTTAGCCATTTTAAACATATCTGTATCAACTAATGTTAGCCATTTGTTAACATTGGTTTTTGTTGATGTTTGTCATTTTTTAACATTGTTACCAATCAATATTAGCTGTTCCTTAACATATTTGACTGATGTTAGCCATTTTTATCTTTGGTATCGCTGACATTAGCCATTTTTAAATATATTTTTTCTGTCGGTGTTAGCCATATTTTAACATATCAGTATCGGCCTTTGTTAGCCATTTGTTAACATTGGTTTTGTTGATGTTCGCCATTTTTTAACGATGCTATGAACCGATGTTAGCCATATTTCAACATTAGCCAGTGATAACTGTTTTTAGACACACTGTATCAACTAATCCTAGTCATTTTTTAACATATCAATATTGGCTGATATTTAGTCATTTTTTAACATATTGGGAACAACGCTAGATGTTTTTTAACATCAGGATCAGCTAATTGTCGTTTTTTTACATACTGTATTGGCCAATATTAGCTGTTATGTAACACATTGGCTAATGGTAGCTATTTTTTTTTATCTTATCAGCATATACCAATTTAAATAATTTAATATATCGGGACTGGCCGATATATAGTTTATGCATTGATATCAGTCCATGTTTTTTTGTCAGTAAATATCAGGTATCAACCGAAATAAGAATATTATAATCAGATATCGATATTGGCCCAAATTGTCAAATATGAATCTGAATAGTGTGGCCTGCATTTACATTCAACCTCCTTTAATCTGATTCTCTAAAACAAATTGGATTCAGTAAAATCCGAATAAAATACATTAAAACTCACAGCAGTAATGCAACAAAATGTGAAGAAGCTGAATATTTTTCCAGGCTCTGTATTTGTTAGACTTTCTGGAACCACGGAAACGTTGATAGGCGTCTTGGGGTTTGCAGGAAGAGATATGTTTACATTAGGGCCAATCGATTAGCCGTGGAGTTCAATCATGTGTGGGGACATACGCGGCGTCGTGATAAGGATTGCTTCTGGTAACGTAAAGAGACAGAAACGATCATTCAGAGGACCGGACGTCTCATCAGTCGGAGCATCGGCCCGACCGATTATCCTGAGGCTCATTCTTCAGCCGCCATGTGAATCATTGTCCTGATGCTGTTTTCTCGCCGCAGGCACCTCGGTGATCCAGGTGACGGCCACGGATGCAGACGACGCCACCTACGGGAACAGCGCCAGGGTGGTGTACAGCATCTTGGAGGGCCAGCCGTACTTCTCCGTGGATCCAGAAACAGGTCAGCATCGCCTCCCTAGGTCAAACTTTTAACGCCTTTCACTTCAGTTGGCCGGCTTTAAAGGATTATTTACAATAAAACTTCAGGTACAACTTCACAATAAGACCATAAACACTTTATAAATCATTAATAACTGTTTGTTATGCATTAATTAGGGATGAAAAGGAGGCAAAATCTGCTGGTTTGCTCGTTCACCTCTTGTTTATTTGTTATTTCTTCTGTCCTAATATTTAACATCCTGGTTTATTTTATTTTTTAGCTTATTTTTTGTTATTTTTAGATTTTCCTCCTAAAATTCAGAATTTTTTAAATGTATTTTTGTATTTTTCTTTTTTATTTCACTGTTTTTTTTTCATATTTTTTAAAAGATTTATTTTTGAACTATTTTAATAATTTACTTTCAATTTGCTTCCACTTTTAAGTTGAGTTTTTTAAAAAATATTATTTTACTTCTTTTCTTAATTCATGAACTTCTCTTATTTGGATCAAATAACTATGAGAAAACTGATGCTTCAGCAGATAATGAGCCATTTTGATCATCTTTTATTGATTACTTTTGTAAATCAAAGTTTCTTTTGTTGGATCCACCTAAATATTTAGTAAAAACTGAAAGAGGAATCCTGTCAGAGCAGCTGAGCCGCTCCACCTACAGACGGGGTGCTGCCTGCAGGGCGCCATTGTGAGGAAAACACAAGCAAACAGAAATATTCAGAAGAGAAGCTGAACTAGAACAATCCCTGACAAGAGAAAGCAGTGAAACCAGCCTCGTTTTCCCAGAAACCCGCCTGCCTCACCTCCTCTGAAGCCGCCGCTGGGCGGAGCGGGAGGGGAGACGGGATTTGCTGCAAATCAGCCATCCTAAAGATCTACTTTTAATCATTACTGCGCGCTTTGGAACGCATCCCGCTCGCGTCTAAACAAAAGAGACAGGGGAAAAAAAGCCATTTGCAGATTAGTGAGGGGATTAACAGTAATATGGTTTATCCCACATGTGGTATGTAAGCTGACATCCCCTCTTACACAAAGACATGCCTGGACATCGCGTTATAAGCAGGATTTGTTTCCCACTCCTCCTCTTCTTCTCTGGGTATTGTAGTCATTAAGGAATGACAAAGGTGGAAGCAGGAAGTGAAGTCGCCTGATAAAAATGAAAGAAATCCTCCACCTTCTCCCTCGTTATTTTAAATCATGTTCTGCTGAAACTGAAACTCTGATGGTTTTGCCTTATTCAAGGTAAATTTATTTATTAAGAAATAAATTGGTCGTTGGAATTGGTGGATGTTAGCCGTTTTTTACTGTTTGATGTAGGTTGATATTAGCCGTTCTTTACCGTTGGAATTGGTCGACGTGTCGACCCTTGTAAGTTATTTTTCAATGTATCTGTGTAGGTTGATGTTAGCTGTTTTTAGCATTGGTATCATACTAGTGTCTGCCCCCTGATAAAATGCTTGGTTTTCATAGTTTTCCATTGAAAACTAAAGAAAAGTTGATTCAAAACATCCATCTCTTCCCTCGTTGCTTTAAATCATATTCTGCTCTTCCTCGAGCCTCAATCCCTGAAAGTTTTGCTTTAGTCAAGGTGAAATTTATTAATTTTGCATCGTTCTGAGTTTGAACTCCCACCAGCTTCTTTGCTTCAAATGAAAGCGTTTAGCAGCAGCCTGGATTTAGGGCCTGATGGGAGTCTGAGCACACCTTTTCAGCGTGCTGCCAATTACCGCCTCGCTCTGTCCCGACGCCAAGCCGAAGGTGTCTCAAGGAGCAGGCGACTCCTCGGCGTTATAGTGGTGCAAACATCAACAGAGAGGAGATGATAAACGATCCTGGACGCTTTCAGATGTCGCTTCAACTCTCAGAAAATTAAAGATTGCACTTTTTAGCTTAATAAACATACAGTGATTAAATTATTTGTTTTCTGTTTCCAGTTGTGAGTAAATCATTCATCTTCACCTGTGCGAATGCAGACGAAATTCTGTTTAGTAGTCATAAAAAACAAACAAAATAGGAAAAGAAACGTGTATAATTTAAGTTACAACATTTAGTTTCCCTCTGGGATCAATTCAGTGTTTATTTTAATTGAACTGAATAATTTTTTTGTGCTTATCCATGATCAATAAAGACGATCAAATCAGTGCAAGTCTGATTAAGCTGAACCAGGTGTGAATAATCATGTTTGTTAATAAACTGAATCTTTAGCCGCCTTACTAAATTACATCTGGGTTGTAATGAATAAACTGGACTGAATTTAACTTTATTCTTTTTTCATTTAGTAAATTATATTTCATTGATTTGGATTGAAAATGACAGATTACAAACTGGACTGTTTGTAATCTGATCATGTTGCATTGAGTCACTTTCAGGTTATTTTGAAATATTTTGGTGTGAATCAAACTGGACTGGACTTCAATTCCATTGGTTTTCTCAGACAAACAACTAATTGTAGTAATTTAATATACTAAATGTTACAATATTTTACCAAATTTCAATTGGTCTAATTGAAATTTGCAGCACTGATTGAGATATATTTAATTCTGACACAATATCCTGACATTGTGTCCTACTGGTAGTATTTCTTGCATGTACTCCAGTAACCTATATCATACATAACCAGGGGTTATTTGTATATTTCTACAGATTTTCATAGGGAAATTAAATGGGAGATATTTTCATGGTCCAGTCCAACCAAACGTCAGGTGCAAGAGCAGTCAGTGACCACATCAGCAAATAAACAAGTGGAGACTCTTAGTTTGCCTTAACAGCAGCCATGTCTAGTCCGCTTTAATCCAACTCCATGTCTGGTTCGTGTGAATGTGAAATCAAACTCTCAAAAAGCAAACTGGTTCGAATGCATGTGTGAACGCCAAGCGGACTGGAAACCGCTCCAAAAGAAGGAAGCGGGCTATAGCACATTGCATTCTGGGTAAATACAACCAAAACAAATGAGTTAGCCTAGCGCTAGCGAGAGAAATGACTCCTGGATGTTTACCAAATATAATAGAGAAATCCTACAACTGCAAAAATTTGACGCCATTTCATGAAGAAGGAAGTTGAGTTCAGTGTCTTATTCTGTGGTTTTTGGTGCAGCGCTACCACAGGCGAGGAGGGAAACAGCTTTTTCAAAGGCTGTAGATCTTTTTGCATTTTTAAATAGCCACAAATTTAATAAAATGTTGCAATTAGTGCTGGGAGAAAATCTTGTTTAAAATGTTTGATATTTTTAAAAAGTGGCTTCTGCGAGTTGTACTACAAAGTATTAGGGCCATGATACAAAAAGTTTTGTTTAACTACAAGATGCTGAAGATTCTTCATTTTCATCTTTTAATTTTTTAAAAGATTAAAAGATGTAGGTGTTTTCATAAAATTAATACTTCATTCTAATATTACGGCTTAACACTTTATTATTGTATTATTTCATATTCATTGTTGTACAACTGTACTCTGGTAATATTGTGACTTTATTCCCAAAATAAAAGAAAAAATCTTAGTCTTGCCCTAAAACTTTGTCATAGAGTTGGGTTTTAATAAGTAGAAGCTGTGAAACAAGATGGCCGCCCTGGCCATACTAATATGAACTACAGAAATGGAGTAACTTGGTAAAAAATAAAACATGCAATTTTCTGAAAATTAAGTCTTCAAAAACCAGAAATTTGCTATTTTGGTTCCCAATTTATTTGAGCTTGTAAAACTGTTTTTGCTTCCAGTGTGTTTGTTTCTTTAATTTGGGAGATAAATCTGGATTTAATCCCACTGCCTTGTTGTTTTTTCGTCCCAGGTCTGATTAAGACAGCGCTGCCTGGGATGGACCGGGAGGTAAAGCAGGACTACCAGGTAGTGATCCAGGCCAAAGACATGGCGGGCCAGATGGGCGGGCTCTCAGGAACCACCACGGTCAGCATCACCCTGTCGGACGTGAACGACAACCCGCCGCGCTTCTCCAAGAGTGAGCACAGGCCTTCTGGTCACACACACACGCACGCACGCACGCACACACACACACACGCAGAGGGACCAGTCAACAGCAGGAGTCGGTGCCAGGCTGGCAGCCCCCATCTGGTGTCAGTTTCAAAATGAATTTGGATTATTGCAGGGAGCTCTGGGTTGTATGTGACTGCGGCGGACCTCTTAAAGGCACAGAATAATTAAATATAGAGCCATATGACGGAGCGAAGGGTCCCGCAAAGTGCATCAGATCAGGCCTGTAATCCCTATTAAACGGAGAGAGAGCATTCCCTGGGTTTTATCTCCACTCCTCTTCCTCGCTCTTTGTCTCTCTCCGACTATTAAGTTGTTGCTCTGCAGCTTTTTACTCCATAAAACCGCTGTTCTCACTTTAGAGCACCAACCGGCTTCGTGCGTTCCTCTTTCAGCCATCAATCCACATGCAGGCCGACTCGCCTTTCTCCTCTCACTCCCGTCTCTTCCTCCTTTGCATCTGCCCACATCGGACGGACAGATTACCGTCCTCCTACCTCCCTCCACCCTCGCTCTGTTTGGTGTGGCAGGGCAACATGGCTGCAGGGATCCCAGCGAAGCCTCCAGTTAGCGTTGGCCGGTCTCACCGGGGGCCGACAGAATGATGGAGAACAGTGGAGGTTCGTGGGCCAGTTTTTAGGAGTGAGTTAGTGAGGAGGAGAAGAATTCCTCTCTCCGTTCATAAAACAGTCCATCCATCCCTCCATCCCTGTGTTTTCTGCTGCAGTCTGACCTCTGTCCACTAAATCCTTTATGACCTTTTCTATAAATAGCTTAAAAACTGACAAAACAGGGATTGAGGGACTCTGTAACTCTGAGCCTGGAAACGTATTGAATTTCCACGTTCACGCGCGGCGAGCCCGGTGGCAGACGCTGTCATCTCCACGGCGATAGAACGAGGGCGGGCAAGGCAGGATGGAGAGACAGGCAGACAACAAAAAAATAAATAAACGATAGAGAGAGAGAGCAGAAAGAGGAAGAGAGATTGTAACGGGACACCCAAAGGAGGAAGAGTGTCAGGAAGCGATATCATTGTTGTCTGCCGGAGTGATGCCTCTTCTTCTGCTCCTGATGCTAAATACCTGTTAGCCTCGGGGAAACCTTCGCACAGAGCTTCCCCCTTTCAGTGAATGTGTTTGGAGTTAAGTGTCACACAGACCTGCCGACTCAGGCGTTGCCAAAACACTGTCAGCATGTTTTATTAGTGAGTGTGTGCTGTTTGTCTCCGCGGGCTGCACGCGCGTACATCACAGCCGATTCGTTTAAGCATACTGGATGCAGCCATCAATCCGTCGCCTCGCCCTGAACCAGGAAATCATCTGGCGCATAAAAAAAGAAAAACCAAAAACAAGAGGCAATTAATTTATGTTGAGCAAATTGGCCTTGGATTTATGCTGCGCGGGGTTTGTAGCGAGTCGGTTTGGAAGCGAAAGATGTTTTACATCCAACGGCGATAAATCTATTCACACGCTCCCGATTCACTTCGACCTGAACTCTGTGACTCACCCACTTACGCTGCTGCTTTTCACATTAACAAGGTCAGAAAAGACATTTTCTCTTTTAGTAGCTCCTTCTGGGAGGAGCTTTACCTTTTTTTGACCTGTTTTTCTAAAAAAAAAAGATCAACATTTGAAAAGACGAAAAGATTTGACCTCGGCTGTCATGACCACACACCTGGGATTTTTTTCTCTTCATATTTGCTAAAAATGTTCAATGTCACATTTTACATGTTTTTGTACTTCACTTCTAAAAACAACCCAACACTGCCAAAACACAAAATCATACCAAGAATTTTTGTTTAATTTCTAGTGGAAATATCTTACCATGCTTGAAATGAGGCAAAACTAACTTACAAGTAACTTTTCAGCAAGATAAATAAGCTTGTTTTTAAAAAAAAAATGCTAGTAGTTCCACTGGCAGATTATTTCACTTGTAACAAGACATTTCCCCATATTATTAGCAGAATAATCTTCCAGTGGAACTGTAAATATTCACCAATAAGACAAAACTAGCTGACAAGTAACTTTTCAACAAGATGTAGGAGTTTGTTTTAATTCAATAAATCCATAATATTGATGAAAAAGTACCAATTCCCTTGTTGATTATTTCACTTAAAACATGGAAGAAAGTTCTTACTAGTAAAATAATCTTCTAGTGAAACTAGTTCTTTCTTTTTTAAGCAGTTATTTACGTAAACAAACTTATTTATCATGTTGAAAAGTTACCCATAAGTTAGTTATTTTTTGTATACTTAGGAAGATTTTGTGCTTTTGCAGTGAAGTGTTAAAAAAAAAGTCACCCAGACATTTTTTATACAGCAAGTTAATGTTTTTTGGTATCTGGAAAATGATCCGTTTATTAAACCTCCGGAATGTACCAGACACCAGCCGTTACCTAGCAACCCCGGAGAAGCCCAGCCCGTTACCTAGCAACGGTAAAGTAACAAGCAGACCGTTCTGAAAGCAGCTCAAAACAGGCAGAACTGACCAGACTAAAATCTCATAATGTCAGAATGATTTTGTACATAAAATGTGACAAACATGTTTTATTTATCCTAACCTGTTCAAGGAAACATACACATTTAATTTCCCTTTTGGATCAATAAAGTATTTTCAAATATCAGGTCACTTGTAACAATCTGACACCTGATTTGCGGTCTCTCTCCTTGCAGCCCTGTACGAGTTCAAGGTTCCTGAGTCCAACGAGTTGGGCTCCACGGTGGGAGTCATCCACGCCGTGGACGCCGACATCGGCCAGAACGCCGAGATGGACTACAGGATCATCGGGAGCGACGGGCCGGGCGTGTTCGACGTCTTCGCCAACAGGAGCACGCAGGAGGGCGTCATCGTGCTCAGAAAGGTCAGCAGCTCTACACCTTCTGTCAAATTACAAACACAAACTTTACTGGAGTTTACTGGGATGACAGACCAACAAAAAGTAGTGAAAAAAATTATGCAAAAATCTGAAAAGAGTTTCAGAGTCTCTTATTTCAGTCTTCCTTCCTGGAAGTTGTACAACAGCATGGAGATACAAGGATACAAGGATTTCTGTTTAATTACGAGAATACAGTTATAATATAAGGAGAATAAACAATTTTTATTAACCAGTATTAGGGAATTATTGACCTAAAACCAGCTTATGTCAAATTTGCTATGATATTACTACTAGAAACTAGACCAAAAATACTTTTGTATTTGGGATTTTTTCAGTTTTGTTCTGCTGGCAGATTATTTCATTTATAACACTGTATCTAGTAATTTTTCATCAATATTAGGGAATTATTGAATGCTTGATTTGCACTAGAAACTAGACCAAAAATACGTAAGATAAGATACTTATTTATTGGAAAGAATCTGAATTAAACACATTTAGATTTTCCATAAGTGAGAAAAAGTAAAATATCAGTAAATTTGCGTCGCTGTGCATCTCATCCCTCATTTCTCGCTGTTTCAGTTTGATGTGTTCTGCAGATATGACGGCATTTAGCCTAAAGAGACTCACATCTCCAGCAGCTGAAAGCGTTTCCCCCTCAGTCTTGTCTGTAAGGCTGTCTTCAGTCTAATTGATGAAAGCGTTTATTCCTCCTCAGAGGCCGTCTGCAGACAGCAACAAGATTAAAACACAGAAACCACCATCATCAACTGCATGTTTCTCTGAAAAGACTCATTTAATGTAGATTTTTATTAACACTCAGAGCTCATCAAAGCAAGATGTGGCTCAGGAGCCTCTAATTGAGCAAATAAGTTCCCATTTTCCAGCCACACAGGCTGCATAACAACTCCAGAGCGCGTGAACATCCTGTGTACACCAGGCAGAGAGGATTGTTGCTGCTGTTACAAACTGCGTAGACTCTGTGTAAATCTGTGTTTTTTCTCCTAAAAGAACGACAAACACAGATAGGATATTAAACTCTTGATCTTGGAGATTTTCAGTGCTTGTTTACACTGTGAGCAGCTTCTGGTTGGGGTCTATTACTGCAGCAAACACACACCTCTGCAGCTTGGCGTGTTTACAGAGCAGTCGCGCTCAGTCAGAGGTTATGTTGTTTTAATGCTTACTTTATTAAGTAGTTTCTACACATCAGCGGGGTGCAGTTTAACTGTGACCCGCAGCGCTTTCTTGCATCACTCTGGAATATTTACATTAAAATAGGATTAGGTTTTAGTTGGTGCGTTGCATGAAGAACAGGCTGGCTGCTTCAAAGTAAAAGCTTTTCCTTTTGGGCTTTTATGTGAAGAATTGTTGTTGGTCTTTCTTAAAGGTAGGGATTCACACTGCAAAAACACAAAGTGTTTCACCAGCAAATATCTTAGTACACTTCAAATCACACAGAATTAACATTCAAGTAACATTTCAGCAAGAAATAGAAACTTGTTTTAAGTCAGTAATTCTTTAACCTTAATTTAAAACTGTGCTAATTCCACTGTTTAACTTAAAACTGTTATAAGTGAAATAATCTCAGTATAACTTCTAAGTTTTCGTTACGAAATGTTTTACTAGGAATAAGTTTTTATATCTTGCTGAAAAGTTACCTGTAAATTAGTTTTGTCTAATTTTAAACGTACTAAGATATTATAATAGAAACTGGATCAAAAATACTTGGTAAGATTTTGTGTTTTTACAGTGTAAGGTTGGAAACTGTTACTGAACTAAAATGGCTCCATCTTGCACAGAGCTGCAGCTCTTGTTTAAAGAGGAAGCAAACAGTTTACAGGAGTCCAGATAAATTCGGTCCAGTCCGGTTTGTTTTAACAGAGTCCAGTTTGGGGTAATAGGATCCTCTGAGGATTCACAGGGAGTCGGAGCGGAGAGTTCCTCTTTAACAGGAAGAGACCTCCAGCAAAAGCCGGACTCCGTGAGGGCAGCCATCTGTCTCGCCCGGCTGGGGATTAATGCACCAACAGCATCACTGGATTAAAGTTGTGCATCCCAAGCCAGGCTGAACGCCGCTCAGTGCAGGGCTGAGATGTAAATACAGCAGCGATGAAAGTAAATACCCTTTTATAAAGTTAAATGAGCGACGTGATTTAATGGAACTAAAGTAGACGATCATCAAGGATAAATCTGCTCCGCATACGGTAGAAATGTAAGGTATTTGTAGCGAGGAGGTTCAGCGTTTGTGATGTAAATTGTTGGATGTTCACAGCTTGATTTTCTCTGGTGTATTCAAGCTGAAATCACATGCAGGGACGGCGGCATTGTGTTGCTCTGTTTGCCGTTTCATTACCAGTTTGACGCTCGCAATGCACTGCATAGCTGTGAAATGCATTATCAAACAGAAAAGTTTAAATGTGTGCATTCATAAAGGCAACCTGAACCTTTGAACTCTGTGAAACAAAACATAAAACCCAACAAATTCAGGATTCGGCATCATTAGGAGTTTATCGACTTGTAAATGGAGATCATATAATTGCATACAGACAATATGCCAGTGGCAGAAGAAATTCCCCCAAGATATGTCAAAATATGTCAAAAACACAATAAAAGTAAATAAATGGGTCAATGGCAGTTTAGACGAATTGTTAAGGACCCTTGAAACATTAACAGAAAATAATTAGTAGTCCTTTTTCAGGATATTTAATAGTTTCATACACAAACCTATCAAATGTAATGAAACAATGGAGTTCTGTTCCACTGTTTTGTTCAGACAAAATGGGTCTGAAAACAGATCCAAGCAGTAAAAACAAAATGATCCAAACAATCTATAAAACTCTATATTATGTCAAGTTATGTTTTATAACAGCGCCCCTCACTGGCTGGATGAATGAACAGGTGACAGGCTAGCTGAAGTTGGCTACATGTTGGCAGTTACTTTGTTTATTTTTGCCCTGACTTTACTGGATCTGATTTAAAGCTGGAAATTATACCTAAACATCAACAACAGCCCAAATTACAAGAAAAGTCATTTTAATGAGAAAAAAGCTTGGATAATTAATTTGTTGGTATTTTTCATGGTGGATTTCTGATCAAATTACTTTATTCTCTGTATATTACGATTTAATTCTGGTAATATTAAGACTTTTTTATTGCAAAAAAATAAATAAATCTGAGCCTGACAACTGGAGAAAAATCTAGATGATCTCAAGGTTCAATGATCTGTTAGAAATACATTTAGCACCATTTTTAGGGTAATGAGTTTATGTAAGAACATGGCCGTTAATCTGACTGATTCTACCAGTTTAGATCATTCTGACTGCTACAGTAACATTAATAAAGTTATTTTCCTCTGAAGTTACCAGCTACAAATCTCTCAGCTCTGAAAGTGAATATTCAAAATTTGTTGAACGCTATAAAAACAGATATATAGTTGGTTGGCACGGCGGTCAAACGAGTGAACAAGTATTATTGCTCTCAAATGGTGAGTCTCAGCAATCAACCTTAATTTTCTGGTTGTTTTACTGACCTAAAACCCAAACGGGCCGCGGCGGTGAACAGATTTAAAGCTCAGACTTGGAGAAATGTGGAAGTTAAAAGATGTTTTAGAAATTTCAGGGCAGCAGATCAGCAAAGACAAACAACATAAACGTAACTCGACAATTTCAAAGGGAACCTGTTGTATAAAATTCTCATTTTGAACGTTTTTGTTCTTCCATTTGGGTTTCTACTGCTTCTAAATACAACTTTTTTTTGGAATAAGTTAATGTTTCACAGCCAGTTTCACATGCGAGTGTAAACGTTGAGGGAGGGGGGAGGGGCGTGGCCAGCTGCAGTTTATGTGGATTTAAAGAGACAGGATGCCTTAAAACAGCTCATTCTCACTATAATCTCATGAAAGATTTTGTGTGAAAAAAGTCATGAACATGTTTTGTAGACCACAGATCTATCAAAGAAGCATAATAGGTCACGTTTAATTCTTACACATTACTCTATACTGTACATTTTTGTTATTGAGAGTAAAATCAGGTGATTTTCTTTCCTTCATAGCCTCACTTTAAACACACTGACCCAATCAATAGCAGGAAAAAAAGAGAAGCAGAGAGGAACTTTGTATTTCCTCTCTGCTTCAGCGGGCAGAAGACGGACAGCGGCGTTATTAGATTTCATCGTACGCTTGCTCTCACTTCCAGTACATTTGTTTCATGCGAGATCCGCTCTTCCTCAAGGTTGATGCAGGAGTATTGACGCCGGTATGGATGGCAGCATGGAGCTGAGGTCCGCTGGAGGTATCCAACTGTATCTGGTCGTTGCCTCATCAGGCTGCAGCCTCCCATCGATCCCCTCCATCACGCCGTCATTAAGCGGCGGATGACATAATTGCCTTTTGTAGGCGCTGCGGCGTGGCGAGGCAGCGCGGACTGAGCGTGCTCTAAGTCTGAGCCTGATAATTAAACAGGCCCGTCGTCCCGTTGGTCCTTCAAAGGAACATGGACCCCCTCCACCTTAACGGCAAACTGCAGAAATCAATCACTTTTAATATGCCGTGATTCAGGGGCTCCTTCCATCTGGATTTCATTTCCATAATTCAGGCCCTCGATGATTCCTCTTATTTTATTTTATGTGTGGTTGGCTGCCTGCGAGGAGGTTCGCTCTGATCCAGCTGCTCCTGCTCTTCGCTCATTAAAATGCAACACTCACCAATTAATCCCATCAATACAGGGATACCGTCGCTGGCTGCAGCGTCAGAAACAAACCAAGTCAAAAAAATAAGAAAACAGCAGCAGCAGAACTCTAAAAACAGTGAATTAGCCACAGTTCATCAGCTACAGGACTAACCAAAGACCATTAAAGGTGTTTCCTTTCATTCAAAGCAAAATAAAACGCTAAAGTAGGATGTTTACACTGCAAAAACACAAACTCTAACCAAGTATTTTTGCCTAGTTTTAGTGCTAATCTTAGTACATTTTAATTAAGACAAAACTATCTTGCAAGTAACATTTTTAAAAGAAATATGAGCTTTTTTAGGTCAAGAATTCCTTAATTTTGACTTAATCCCCTGGAAGATTATTTCACTTATTAAAATACATTTTCCCATTTTGTAGTTGAAATAATCTGCCATTGGTACAATTACTTTTTAAAATTAATATTGAGAAATTATTGACTTTAAACAAGCTCCTGTATCTTGATGAAAAGTTATTTGTATGATAGTTTTGCAGTAGAGACTAGACACAATATTTGGTAAGATTTTGTTTTTTCAGTGTAGATATTTTAATCCAAGAAGTTTGAATCTGTTTTATTGTTCATATATCTGCATTGTAAATGCAAAATTACAGACAAAAGGATTACACTGCAAAAATACTAAATCTTACTAAGTATTTTTTGGTCTAGTTTCTAGTGCAAATATCTTAAAACACTTTAAACTACAAAACTAGCTGAAAAGTAACTTTGCACAAAGATGTAGGAGCTTCTTTTAACTCAGTAATTCCTTAATATTGGTCACTAAGTAAGTGAAATAATCTATCAGTATTAAGAAATTATTGACTCACATTTCTTGCTGAAAAGTTACTTTATAATTTAGTTTTGTCTTATTTCAATTTTACCAAGATATTTGCACTAGAGAGTAGAAAATACTTGGGAACATTTTGTGTTTTTGCATCGCATGCTTTGAAAACCCCCCACAAAAAACATTTAAGCCTCATTAGCTTAATTTTCAATATTCACATGACCTGAAATAATCTTGTTAGTCGGCCTCCATCATCTGAAGGATCATCAGACTGATGTTTCCAGTGGAAATCAGAGAGAAATTTAAAAGGTTCAGAGGTGAGTTTATTAAAAAAAAAAAACACAAAACGCTCCAAGGAGAGAGAGAGAAAGAAGGAAAGAGACAAACTAATGCGAAGAACAACAGGAAGGACAGAGGACAAGATGAAAAGAGACAAATTCAGAAGTAGAAAGATAAACACATAGAAGACAAACAGAAAGAAAGAAGATGGACTTTCTAGAAGAGGAAAGGCTCAAATAAACAGAAATGAAAGTCAATTTTTGAAACATTTTCCGTAATTTGTCATTTCTTTTTTTAGAAAAGAAAGCAAGGAACATTTTTTAGCAAATTTGACATTGAAAATATTGGAGTTTTTATAACTAATCTGTATCTCCCAGCCATTCTGTCTGAGGTTTTTGTGTTTACTGAGGCTATCAGTAATAATTTATCTGTGGATTTTAGTCAATAATCAGCTATTTTAACCAGTTAAAGGTGTTTTATTGAACTTATTTTGTGGCGTTTCAGCATCTGAGCTGGAGGTTCTTTCTGCTTGGTCCACTTTTAATCAGAGAACCACCAGATGAGATTTCTGCACTTCATTTCATATTTTATCATGTCGAAGCCGCCGAGCGCTAATCTGTCGCGCTGATCTCTTCATTTAAAGAAGAAACACACCAAAAGGAACAGATGTCACCCTGCGAAGATCAAACCGCAGCGCTGATTGATTGTTACAGAGCTGCCGAGCGCGAGGATCAGGAAATCAAGCTGAAAAGCATCTAAAGGAATCGACAGAAGAAAAGTTGTTGTTTTATTTTGTCTCTTCTGTTTCTGCTCAGTTCAAATGAATCAAATCTGGAGACTTAAAACTCCTGACATAAATCCTGGCATTTTTTAAATTAAGGCAGCCTTGTTATCTTCATGTTTAGTTTTTTTTCTCCCGTACTGAAATGCGACATGAGTCACATTATTGGATTATTGGAAGTCGTGTCCATCAGAGGTCTTGTTAGTGTCTCTGAAGACACTAAGACCCTCACATGAGGTCATTAGATGATTCCAGAGACATTTAATGAATAAAAACTGAATCTGACATTAAAATAAATGTGGATGTGAGTAGATAATGAACTCAGAGGAGAGTCGTGTCTGTTGTTTCAGCCTCTGGATTACGAGAAGAAGCGTCAGTACAGCCTCCGCATCCAGGTGGAAAACGTCCACATCAACCCGCGGTTCTACTCCATGGGGCCCTTCCGGGACGAGGCCAGCGTCAAGGTGGTGGTGGAGGACGTGGACGAGCCGCCCGTCTTTGAGCGCCCCAGCTACATCATGGAGGTGAGGGAGGACGCGGCGAGGAACACCATCATCGGGTCGGTCAGCGCGTCGGATCCGGACGACAAACACAGCCTGGTCAGGTAACCGACCGGACCCTGACTCTGTCCTGGCACTGCAAAAACACAACGTCATAAAAAGTAGTCTAATTTCTAGAAAAAATCAAAACTTGTTTTAAGTCAATAATTCCTTAATACTGATTTTAATAAAGTGCTAATCCCACTGGCAGATTATTTCACTTGTAACAGGGGAGTCAAACTCATTTTCATCAACATCATGAATGTTTTCTAAGGGCTGGTTAAGATGCCAAATGCATCCATAAAACCACTTATTCAACTTAAAATACAGGCTTTCACTCAGTGCATCATCAGCCTGGTGGGCAGCCAGGCTGATGATGCCAGGCTAAATCCATCCATCCATTTTCTAACTCCCTTGTCCCCAATGGGGTCAGGAGGTGCTGGTGCCTCCCCAGCTACGTTCTGGGCGAGAGGCGGGGTCACCTGGACAGGTCACTAGTCTGTCGCAGGGCAACACAGAGACACACAACCACACACACACACACACACACTCACCTAGGGAGACTTTTAGAGAGACCAGTTAACCAACAGTCATGTTTCTGGACTGTGGGAGGAAGCTGGAGTACCCGGAGAGATCAGCATGCACAGGGAGAACATGCAGACTCCATGCAGAAAGACCCCTGGCCGGGAATCGAACCCAGGACCTTCTTGCTTCTTGAACATATATATTTTAAATACACCAGAAACAGAAATAGCCAAGACAGGTTAAACTACTGTCTTATTTTAAGTGTACTGAGATTTTTGCAATAGAAACTACGAAAAAATACTTTTTAAGATTTTATGTTTTTGCAGTGAAACGGTTGTTTCTATAAATGTACTTGAAAAAGATGATTGTTGGATTTAATTGATTCCTGTTGGCTTCAGCTTAGAGAAACAAACCTTCACCTCTAAACTGCAGTAAAATCCTTCCTAACAGTTTGACTATATTCCTGACTCAAAGCAACTTTACCTCGAAAATGAAGGAAAATGGACTAAAATCAAATCTGCTGAAGATTTTAGTAACTTCTGGATTTGATCAATAAAAGCTCAGTGCCCTGGAAATGAAATACTTTTAGCTTTAATGTTAGAAATGGACAAAACAAATGTCTGGGAATAATGAATGTTTATTAGATCACTACAGGCGTTTGAAACAAAGAGTTAGCACAGGCAGCAGCGGGTCCAGAGTTCCCCCAGTTCATGCAGACCCGTAATTATCCGAATGACTCCAATAAACGGGAACGACGGCGGAGAGGAGGTGCGAGGCGGCACCTCCTCTCCGCCGCAGACTTTTTCATTTTTACGACCCTCTGAGGGAGTTGGCTCTCAAGGTTGAAGTTCCAGCGCTTTACTGCAGGTGTCAAATATGATATCATTCTCTTTTATCGCCCGTCATCAGCGGCAAAGCTTCCCGGTGGCATTTACCGCCGCTCCTCCGCGGAGGAGGGACGAGGCCTGCAGGCTGCCGGGGATCAGGAAGTTTTTGGATTTATTGGCGTTAGTGGCACATGCAGACACGTGCTCACAGGAATGCAAACACAGATCATGGGGAGACGCAGCTTTAATGGAGATGAGGAGCACTTTGTTGCTGAGGTGTTAGAAATTCAGCCGGTGTCGTCGAATGATTAATTAATTACACTCAGGCCTTTAAAATATGTTTAGAGGACGTTGTCCTCATTAAAAGTTCAGGCTTTGGTTTTTGTCCAGCTGGCCGGCCTGACATGTGACTAAAGACCCCTGAAGGCGTTAAAAAAAATAAAAATGGACGTTTTATTATTTACATTCTGACAGCTGCTAGTAAATAAAACTCAGGTTTAGTGGAGCTAAAGTGGATCTTACTCTACATGTTTGAGTTTGCACTTTGGAGCAACAAGTTCTTCCTCTAAAAAAAATCTCAAACATGAAGAAGAAATATTCAGGTTTTTACTCCACTAACCTGGAACAAACTTCCAGAAAACCTCAAAACTGCTGGAACATTGAACTCCTTTAGACCAAGCCTAAAAATCCAGTGGTTTACAGTTGCCTTATTAAATGTTATTAAAGGTGACCTAAGGAACAGGTTAGGATTGGTCTTTAGGCTACACAAAACATGTTAATTAAATTTTTTGCACAAACTTATTCTCAGAGAATGAGATTTCAGTCTGCTCAGTTCAGAATGAGCTGTTAGGGCATCTTGTCACTTTAAATCAGAATAAGCTGCTGCTGGCAGTGAAAACAACTGCAAACATGTACAATTATACAACTGTACACCTTTGAAAAGCAGAAGTGGAGACTCCTACAGAACCAACAAGAATACAGCTAGTGGTTTCTGGATGGTAAGTCAACAGCAAAACACTTGTCTTTTCCAGCAGCCATTGTACAGAGCATGCAGCGGTAAAACCAGCTGACCAAATGTGCTTGGACTCCACCTGGGTTGCTAGGTGACAACGGAAAGTTTTTCAATGTTGTTTTTCACAAAACTCCAAGAGAAACATTTTTCTCGCATCACGAGTCGTGGGATGAACAAGATGTTACTACTGGTGGAAACGACAAAAAGGACAACAAGGAGTTTTAATGACTTATCACATAGATGAATTTATGTATGACTTTAATTGCATTTCTTACTTTATGAAGAATTGTTTTTTTCTTACTTTATGAAAAAACACAATTGCAAAATTGTGTTTTTTCGTCAGTAGCGGAATACCGATGACGCTTTTCACTTTTTTCTAATGGAAATGCAGACATTGTCCAAAAATGGCTCCGTAGTTTTGTTTTAAACTCTCTTGCTTTTTTTCCAAAGCAGTTGAGACACGAATGGAAGAATAAAAACGTACAAAAATTAGAATTTTGCATAATACGTCCCCTAAAAGGATTACCCCAAAATGTAACTTTTGGGTTTGGAAATATTTAGGAATCATAGTTTATTAACACCAAAGAAGTAAAATATGCTGGCTGAGCAAAAATACTGAAGAGGCTTCCTGAATGTTTCAAATGTTTTAGGAATAAAGACGGAAGGAGAAGTAAATAATCACAGAGGAGGTGATTTGTAAAGATGGCCGCCGTTCCCCGTCTGAAGAAGAATTAGCTGATCGCCAACATTCCTGTGACCCTTGCGACCTCCAATCCGTCCGACCGGCTGGCGGCCTGCTTACCGCAGCACTTCGGATCCCCGGTCGGGCCGAGCCACCGCCGTTATCTCCGCGTCAGAGTCTGACCCAGCCAGCTGAATTATTGCGATTCTTAGAAAAGCAATTAGCAGAGCCCACATCTGACACAGATTTAAGGAGGTTAGAGTTTCAGCTTGGCCCGGCGCGGCGTTCCGAGAGGAAGGAGGAAACGGTCGGCCTTGGAGGAAGAGGAAAAACAAATCTGTGGAAGGAGGAGAGCGGAGCGGCGATGCGTTCAGAGTCTCCCCTCGGGGTTCTCCTGCCGCTTACGCCGGCCCTCGTGACGCCGCGCCTCCATTAATCACCCTGCTGCACGGCGGAGAAAACACTCCACTGTTGTGTTGTTGGTGTGAAGAGTCGACTCCTCACCACAGAGCAAAGCTGCAAAAACAACCAAATCAACCCATTCTCTTCACTTTAACTTCATATGTTTATTGATTAACTTCCAGGTTAATGTTCTGATTTAAATAGTTTAAATCAGCATAAAGTGCAAAAACACAAAATATTACCAAGGATTTCTGCCTGGTTTCTAGTGTAAATATTTTAGCCTAAAAGAGAAATTGGTGTTTTTCCTTTAACACAACAAACATGAAAAATCTTTACTTTTTAGAGACATAATGACTAACAAAACCTTAAAAATAATAAAAAATAATTGGATTACTTTATTGATTTTAGTTTTTTTCTGACCTGTGAGATGTTTTAATCTACAGATAAATAAATCAATAAATAGATACATTTAATTTGTAAATGTATTTTCTCCTTTAAAAATACTTGCAGGAAAAGCTACTATAAGGTGTATTTGTAGTTTTCTGATATATTCTGATCAGTGGATGTATTGATCCTGACATTCATGGCACTTTAATATTGCGATGTAGTTATAAATAACAAGCAGCCATGTTGTTTACCAGAATTAGTTCAGCTGTGGGAGGAAATGAGAATATTTGATTTCACAGTTATTAAGCCTCTATAGAGTCTAATTTAATGTATTCTGATGGATTATAGTTAATATAAGTCCATATTTTTTCAGTGGTTAAATTTCAGCTTTTATTAATGTTTATTGTGATGATTATATAAATAAAACCCACATTTATGCGTTATCTGAAAATTAGAATGTCACATTAGGCTCAAATTAAAAAATATTCTTGTTATGTAAATGTACTTTACAGTACGTGTGTTTGGTAGGGGCTCCTCTTGCATTAATTACTGCATCAATGCGGCGTAGCACGGAAGAGACTACAGGATACTTGCCGTTATTTTAAAGAGCCACCATTTTATGGCTTTTTTTTAGAGGATTTACAGTAAAGATAAATATAAACTTGCAAGAAAAGAACTGATTTTATGATGAAAAATGACAAATTAGCGTGTAGCTTCCAATCTATTAAGATAAAACCATCTAAAAACCAATTGTAAAAGCATATTACTGGTACTTTTAGTGTCATTTTTTGTGTAAATACAATGCAAGTATTGCAGAAAAGCATCGATAAGATCTGGATTTGCTGTATCTTCCTTTAAAAGCGCTCGTTGGTGCGGCTGGCAGCTGCTCATCAGACAGACAGCTGTTAGGTCAGCAGTCAATAGCTGTTGGCTTTAATGTGACATTTAGGAGTTAAAACTCATTTCCTATTGATTTGATGTGATTTCCTAATTATCCACGAGCCAAAATCATCATAATTAAGGAATATAAACTCCTAAAATATGCTACCTTTTGGTAAATTTACATCTGTTACTGTAGTAAGCTGTTTGTTATAGTTTGAATTGTTGGTCTTTCTAGTTGAAAGTTGGTCAAAACTTTATGATATTCCTTTAAAATGGACTTTTAATAACGGGATACAGATTGTTGTGCCATTTCTAACTGAATAATTTACTTTACATGCAATAATTAGGGCTGAGTTATAACATTTTTAGTTTTTAAAGATTTAAGTTTTGGATTTATTGCGTTTCCATTAGAGTGATGTCAATAATAGCAATAATATGTTTAGAGGACCTATGATGCAAAATTCACATTTTAACCTGTTTGTACTTCTATTTGGGTTTATATTGCTTCTAAAAACAACCCAAACACTTAAAAAAAAACTTGATTTTGGCAGTAAGTTAATGTTAGTGTTTGGAAAATGAGCCGTTTCAAAAACTTCCATTGTGTAACGTCACAAATCAGCAGGCAGTACCCGTTACCTAGCAACCACAGTAGTTTTACCCATTACCTAGCAACCCAGGCAGAGTTCCAGCACGTTTGGTCAGCTGGTTTTACCCCTGTATGTGCTGTACAATGGCTGCTGGAAAATACAAGAGTTTTGTTGTTGACTTACTGTTCAGAAACCACTTGCTAGACTCAAAAAACTGTTTTAAGCATGTTCTGTATAGACCACAGACCTGCTCAAGGAAACAAACTTTAAGCACCTTCAGACTTGAATAGAGCCTTTAGTACGCCCTCACTCCAGCGTTTACACCACAAGCTAAGTCTCTTACCCAGACATGAACCTGATCTCCCTCCCCTTATTTACTCTAAGGTGACCGCTCCAGATAAACACTCCACAAACTTTCATCCCTGTGTGTGTTTGGTGCAGGTACACCATCGACCGGCGGACAGACATGGACCGAGTGTTCAACATCCATGCAGGAAACGGCTCTGTGTTCATCCTCCGGGAGCTGGACAGAGAGGAGAACGCCTGGCACAACATCTCCATCATCGCCACAGAGTTCAGTAAGTACAGCAGACGGTTCTGTATCCCTGCATTCTCAACGCCAAATTGGGTTTTTGGATCTTTTGATGTTGAAGTGAAGCGCTGGCTGGCAAATGCTGTTCGTCATCCAAATGTGAGTGGCCCTTGTACGGTAGAAATCTGAATAAAGAGGCCTGATTTACCTGGTGTTTGCTCCACTGCACTGCAAAAACACAAAACATTACCAAGTATTTTTGTTCTAGTTTCAAGTGCAAATATCTGAAATAAGAGAAAACTGACAAGATATTGGAGCTTGTTTTAAGTGAATAATTGCTTATTGTTGAAAAATACTAGATCCAGTAACATTATTCCAATGTTTTAATGCTTTAATCAACTGAATGGTTTGGAGCAACTTAAAATCTGAACTGACGATATGTGAAACTAACAGTTTCTGCAAAAATGAAAGGCCTGAAATTCCTCCAGAGACTCACTGCCAAAGCTGGACCAACCAGGATGTTCTGTAGCTTTACCCCACTGAGAAATGAAATCAGAATCATATCTGAAATTCAAATTAGTTTGACATTTAAAAACTGTTAGGGGTAAATTTCAAAAGTAAATTAATTTTTCAGCAAACTTCAGTTTTCTGTTTTTCAATTACAGTAATTACAGCTATTACTTTGAAGTTGCAGCTCTAATAAATTAAGTTAATGTCTCATTTTCGCTTATTGTGATTGAAACGCTTCAAACTTCTGCACAGATTTCACATTTAAGGTCTTATATGAACAGATTAAAACGGTAGAGTCTGTTATTTGTTGTTGCATAGTGTTTGTTTTTCTTTCAAACAACCCATTATTTATTCATGTACACATAATTTGATTTAGATGTAAGCGGTTGCCTGGAAACGCAGCCAAAGCCTCACACATGTTCAGCACCACACTTGTGTAAAGGAATAATTATCCGTGTGAAGTCACTGTGTCCACCTTTGTGTTTCCCAGACAACCCGCGACAGATAAGCCGTGTGCCTGTATACATCAGAGTGCTGGACGTCAACGACAACGCTCCAACATTTGCCACCAATTACGAGACGTTTGTGTGTGAGAACGCCAAGGCTAATCAGGTCAGTTATTACAGCGCATAAAGCCATCGCCATGGTTTCATCCGGACCTCACCGCTAGGATTAGGTGTCCAATTAGCAGACCTCAGAGAGAATTTGCAAGTCTGTCACATGTGTTTTAAAAGGACTAGATGCTTGTTCCACATCTCAGGTCCTGAAAAAAATCTTTTTCAAATAGAATAAAGAAATCAAAGGAATATCTATTAACTTTAGTTCTTTGAGTGTGGCGATGTGGGTTATAGCTACTGAAGCTAACAGCTACTAAAGCCAGCAGCTACAGGTTACTTACTCAAACTAAAATGTTTTCCCACTTAAGTTTGGGAACCAAAGTTGTAACATTTGTTACATTTTGTGTCAAACAAACCAAACAGTTTAAAACGCATGTTCCCCTCCTCACCTGTGGGGGCGCTGCATCGAGAACCACTGAAGGAAACAACATGAAAACCTCTGAAGACTCTGAGCACCACTTCCTTCTTCATGAAATGTAAACAGAAGTGGATTGGCATCAGGTTTTATTCTGATTTCTCATGTCTCCCAGTGTGCTAGCGTGTTTGTTTTGACTGTTTTTACCCAGAATGCCCTGCTCTAATGTCTGATTCCTGCTTCTGGAGCTGTTTCTGGCCGTTTGGCATTTGAACCGCACCAGAGTTGAATTAAAAAAAAAAGAAAACAGTTTAATGGTTTAGTTTAAAGTTTAAAACACAAGTTGCCTTTATTTGCCAGTTTGGACACTGGAAGACCAAATCTAAACCCCGTCTTTCTGATGCTGCTTTAAAAGAATATAAAGAATTTCCGCTTATTGTCTGCAAGGATGAAACTGTCTTTAATCTGTTTTTATGTCCAATCGCTGTTTTATTGTGTGATTCATACATGTTGAAATGCTTGCAACACGGGAAGTCTGCAACAAAGGGAGGCTTGACAACCTGGCCTTGTAAATGTGGAGATAATGTATAAAAACATCAGTTAAGGAAGCAGGCTGGATCTGTCAGGGTTGTTTGAGACCCAGTAGGATGAAGGATTGTCCTGCGCATAAATGAAGGCCTGACTTAATGCTCATGACCTCGTTTTTTAACCGCTGCTGTTAAAAAATGCATTTCAAAAAGTAGAGACGAGCTCGGACTGATCAGCGCTTTAGTTTTAAGATGGAAAGCTGCAATAAAAAATAAGATAAGACGCCACTAATCTTTAAAGAAAGGATTCAATGTTGTATTATTTTTCTTTTAAGACATGTCTGAGTAAGGACGTATGTAGGATGAAATGAAAACCATCTTTAAAAGCAGATGAACAAAAATACCATCATTTGATCTGCTTTTAGATTGATGACATCACAAGAGGCACCAAAGAACTGATTAGCATTTTTTATGGTGTAAAAGCAACTTTTTACAGATTTTGAAGCATTTGAGTTACTCCTCAAGACCAGTACAAGCTTCTTCAAAAAGTCAAAAATCTTTGACTTTTCAACCTCAGAAATCTTTAAATCTATAAAATGCAGTTTTTTGGCAGAAATGTTCACATTTTTTTCTATCTACAATCTAATCCATCGTTGTAGGAACCAGAACATTAAAGTCTTAAAGCTGATGGAACCATGTTTCACATCTGGACAAAAAGTGTTGCTTTTTGACATTATTAAGCCTACTTCATGTTGTCAGACAGGTGCTATCCAAGTATACATGTTTTTTACTTTACAGGTAATGTAAGAATCAGTTCAGAGTGAAACTTGTGAATTTGAAGCAAAAAATATTCTTTAAATACGTCATAATTTAAAAAACGGGCATTAAAGCTTGAAAACAGTTAATAGATTTAATCTGTTGTATTGATGGAGGAAAATTGTGCTAAAATGATTTTAATGACAATCATCTGTTTAATAATGGGCCAGATTTTACTTTAGCCTCATTTCTTCTAGAAAAAAAAGTTGACAAAAGCAACATTGGAGCCCATAAAATACAGAAGAATAGATCTCAGTGCAGCAGTTTATTTTAAAGAGATAAAAATAAAGTTTTTTTCTCCTGAATCGAGTCAGTAAACGACCAATCAACACCCAGCCTTTGTTGGGAAAGTCCTGGATCAGTTCCTGCACATGTGCTTTTGTTTTAATGACCCCATCCTGGAAACCCACCAAGAATCCTCTGGTGTTTAATGCTGGAACGCATCCATGGAGGCTTTCTTCATACTTTCCAAGTCAAATCATATTCATTTCACATGCATTGTTGCAATCAATTCAGGGCTATTATGTTTTGAACACTTTTAGAGTTCAGAAACGGGTCACTGTAACATCTGACGTTTGCGTTTCCGTCGTCGCAGAGGATACAAATCGTGAGCGCCACGGATCGAGACGAGCCGCTCGGAGGACATCGCTTCATCTTCAGTCTGGCTCCGGAGGCCGTCGGGAAGGCCAACTTCTCCGTTCGTGACAACAAAGGTCAGTTCACAGCCTCTGGGTCTGATGTGGAGGTGGAGGCCCACACCTTCGATTCAGTTCTTCTACACAGTTCATTGACAAGAATCATCTCAAAACACATTGCAAAAGAACATTTTGTAATTATTTTGTACTTTCATTTGTGTTGCTTCTAAAAATGGGCCAATCACTTATAAAAGCAGTTTTCTGACAGTTCATATTTTTTAGTGTCTGGAAAATGAGCTGTTTCAAAAACCTCTGAAATGTTGAGTGACATCCTACAGACAAAGTGCCGTTACTTAGCAACCCCAGCTGAGATCCAGCACATTTTAATCAGCTGGTTTTACTGCTGTACAATGGCTGCTGGAAAAGACACGTGTTTTGTTGTTGACTTACCATCCAGAAACCACTTCCTGCATTCTTGTTGGTTGTACAGGAGGCGCCACTTCTGATTTTCAAAGATGTACGGTTGTATAATTGTGCATCTGTTTGCAGCCATTTTCACATATGAGTGTAAACATTTAGTTGGGTGTGACCAGCAGCAGATTATTTGGATTTAAAGTGACAGGACACCCTAGAACAGCTCATTATGGCCATTGTAGATGGATTATAAACTTCTCTGAGTTACAAAAGTTGAAAATGTTCCACTTTTACGATTCAGAAACGTCCAAGTTTTTTCTAGAAAATTTCTAGATTTCTTGTAGTAAGTTTTTAACTTTTCCAGAATTTGTCTAAAAAAAATTTTGCTCTACTTTGGGCCCTAATATCTCTCGTAGAAAGGCAATAAATGTAGCAGACGTGTTCTGCAAGCTAATCTATTTAGCTAACAATAATGTATTTCCCATGAAATCCCACCAACATCCTCTGGAATTTGTGTCAGTAGTGTAATAGTTTGCAGCCTGCATGCCGGTTCTGAACCTGTTTGTCTCCAGACAACACGGCCTGGATCCTGACCAGGAGGAACAGCTACAACAGCCTCCAGAAGAGCGTGTACCACGTCCCGGTGGTGATCACGGACGGGGAGTTCCCGGTGCAGAGCAGCACCAACACGCTCACCATCAGGGTGTGCACCTGCGACCGCGAGGGCAACATGAAGCTGTGCAACCCGGAGGCGCTGACGGCGAGGGCGGGGCTCAGCACCGGCGCCCTGGTGGCCATCTTGCTCTGCGTCGTCATCCTGCTCAGTGAGTTAATGAGCTCCACTGCTTGGAGGAGTCCGAGCCCTGGCAGGTGTTTCAGAGGCGGCTTCATATTTCACTTCTTAATTTGAAGTGTCTCCTCTGGTGGGTGGATTATTGTGTCAGGAACAACAGCTGCCGTCATAATTTAGTTTGAGCCGACTGTGACCAACGGCGCCAGAGTTTCAGGGAGACAAACATTAATAAATAAAAACATTAATTAAAATCTTGAGCTTTAGAAGGATGTTTAAATCTACAGAGCAAAAGCAAAAAAATCTCACCTAGGAAATAGAGTTTCTGGTCTTTCAGAGGACGAACTTACATTACATTACCTGGAAATGGTTTCAAAACTACAATATTATAATTTATTACACAATTAGTGGAACAATTTATCATGACAGGAAGGCAGCTCGTAACGGCTGATTCCCTGAAAACCTAAAAACATTTGAATTAAGATTTGAACCTTGATCTCAAACTGAATTTAAACATTATTCTCTAGTCACTGTCAGGATCTCAAACCTTCAAAATGAACCACCACTCAGTCCAGATGTTGCTGAAACATGTTAGACTACAAAAACACTAATATTTATTTTTATGTATAAATATAAATAAATGCAAATATCTTAAAAGTAACTCTCCAGGAAGTCAGTAACTCCTTAATATTAATTAAAAAAAAGTTCTAGTTCCACTGGCTGATTATTTCACTTATGGGGAAAATGTCTTGTTATAAGTGAAACTAGTACTTTTACATCAATATTAAGTCATTTTTACTTGCACTTGAAACTAAACCAAAGTAGCTTTTCAGCAAGAAATAGGAACTTGTTTTAAGTCAATAATTCCTTAATATTGATAAAAAATACCAGTTTCATTTCACATTTTACCCATCTGCCAGTGGAACTGATATTTTTGTCAATATTAAGAAATTGTTGACTTGAAACAAGTTTTTATATGTTGCTGAAAAGTTACTTGAGTTAAAATATTTGAACTAGAATCTAAACAAAAACCCTTGGTAAGATTTTGTGTTTTTGCAGACAGAATTAGGCTTTGATTGAAGCCAAAGAATCCAGCTTCATGTCCTCATATGTGGTTCCTTGATGTAGCGTAAAGACGGTGGCCCTGAGTGGACACAATGCATAATGCAGTGGTACCAGCCTGTGCTGAACAAAGTCCATGAACATCAGTGGAAAACATGGACGATTCCCTCTGGAGGGTCGGCGGCCTTCACAACAAAGTCTCTGATTTGTGTTGTTTGTTTGTGCCGCAGTGATCGTGGTTCTGTTCGCCGCCCTGAGGCGCCAGAGGAAGAAGGAGCCTCTGATCATCTCCAAGGAGGACGTCAGGGACAACGTCGTCAGCTACAACGACGAGGGCGGGGGAGAGGAGGACACGCAGGCCTTTGATATCGGCACGCTGCGCAACCCGGAGGCCATCGAGGAGAGCAAGCAGCGGCGGGACATCATCCCCGAGACCTTCTACCCGCCGGTCCGACGGCCCGTGGCGGCGGCGCCGCCCAGCCGGGACAATAACGGCGACGTGAGGGACTTCATCAACCAGCGCCTGCAGGACAACGACAGCGACCCCACGGCGCCGCCGTACGACTCGCTGGCCACCTACGCCTACGAGGGCAACGGCTCGGTGGCGGAGTCGCTCAGCTCGCTGGAGTCGGTGACCACCGAGGGCGACCAGGACTACAACTACCTGAGCGAGTGGGGCCCGCGCTTCAAGAAGCTGGCGGACATGTATGGCGGCGACGACGACAGCGACTCCTAACAAGAACCCGACGCACGGACGGAAGAGTGACGTGAAATCTGGACTTTCAGGCGGTTTGGGCCTGTGGAGGCGCGGCCGGCGTGAACGTCGGGTTCCTGCGCCGTCCAGCCGTCCCTCCGGTGACCAGACGTAGGCTTTGTGTGTCCAGTCAGTGTTAGTTGCGTTTTTGCAGGGACGCAGTGAAGACTTTTTCTTTTTTTTTCTCTGTGTGTGTATACAGGGTCCAATCGAGTCCCAAATCTATCAACAGATTTTATTTGGTTGTTTTTTTATTTTTCCCCGAAGCTGCCTGAGACTTCCGGACTCTACAAGCAGCTTGGTGACCAACGGATATGCCGACGTATTTTTCAGTGTTTCTGGGACTAAAACATGCTGCATATTGTGAGTTCTATCTTAGCTTGTGTACGTACGGTAACATGACAGTCCGCTGTACAGTTTCCTTTTCTAGGGATTTTTATCTCCTTCCCCACTTCTTCAGTCTGAGCTTAATTCACCTCAGATCGATACGGGAGCCAGGAGCTGCCTTTCCATTCATCGTAAAAATTGCGACTATAAAAATAAATTTGCCACTTTCTAAAAAAAGATGGTTTTCAGTTGCTATGCAGAATTGGTCAGAACTCCGACCACTAGAGGGCAGTGAGGTGCTTCTAACACAATCGATGGTTTGCTGTAAATTTACAAGTTGTTAAATGATTGACATGGTTTTAAAATATTTTAACTAATTTATCTCAAATATTCTTCATTAGCTGCGTTTTAAATGTAAAATTTATGTATTTCACGAAACTGCAATAGAAACACTTTTTTTTGCATCTGATGATTCATGTGATCAACAACCGGATGTTGTTCATGTTTTTTCCCCACTGGTGGAAACGGCAAAGAAGACAACAGGAAGTAGATGGAGATTAAGGCGCCACATGGTTTTAATACGTTTCTTATTTAATGGAAACTCCGCAATTGCGAAATGAACAAATTTTTGCGCACATTTGTAATGGAAACGCAGCTACTGTCTGCTACACACCAGTAAAGTTAAATGTAAACAGTTTTGAGGTTTTCGTTGTGAGGTGATGGATTATTTCCTCCCAGTAGAGGAATGTTTAAGAACTACCTACACAGATTATTTTAGTTTTAATCTGATCCAATAAGGAAAATACTGGTCTTGCTAAAACTTCTTGCTGACTTTACCAGAAATGAAAGAAGTTCTGAATCACTTCTTTTTTATCTAGGTAGAAAGGTTTGGTTATACACATCTAATTGACTGCTTGCGAAGAAAAAGTAGAAAGAGTTACAGCGCTATCACCACTATTTTCCATCATTTTATCCTTCCACTAAACTTTCTGTTAACATGTCAATGTTTTGTGGCCGTTCCTTTGGGAAATTTGAATATTACAAGTGGTGTATGCAGATTGAGCTTTTAAAAATGAATGAAAATAGATCGTTTTTCCCAGGAATAAAGTCTCATTGGCCTCCAGAACGTCCGAATCAAGTACTGGAATTGACATTTCTACTAAGAAGCAACAGAAATGTGCCAAAAAGCAAAGAGGACCAGTATTTTCCTTCCTCGCGCCTCATTACATGCACTGTACCTCGCTGTGGAGCCAGAGCAAACGCTCGGCTTTACCCAGCTGATTTCCTGCGGGACCTCCAGCCTCCTCCATAAAGATGCTTATCGAAGGGGCACCTGACCTTTGAGCGGCGCAGAATTAGGCTTTTAAACCCAGAAGATTGTCCTCGGCTCGGAGAGAAGGTCAGCGCATCGACGAGGACACACGAGAGGTTCGCTTTAAATGTGATTTGGAAAACAAAGGCGAGCGATCCTTAAGCTGCAGTATTAACAGAATTAGTCAAAGACCTTCTGAAGATGAGTAAACAGCTCTGAGTTCAGCCCAGTGTCTGTTTCTGAGAGGGGAGAAACTACAACATGCTCTGCCCTCGCTTGAACAAAAGGCCAACCTGTGAAGAGGCTGACATTTGTTAGACATTTGGAACAGAAATAACACGATGGCATAATTGCCAAAGAGCTACTTTCTTCTCTCCGTCTGTAATGGTGACGGCTATTAAACATGCTGGCTGATTATAGAGGCTGGAAAACTGAGAGGTTACTATAAAATGTTTTGTTTATTAACTTCAGTTTTCAGACTGAAGCAGTGTTGCTATGATAAGCATTTAATCATCAGCACAGGAAAAAGTCAAACCAGAGGCAGGAGGGTTCATCACATAAATCTGGCTAATTGCTAACCCTGATAACCTAGCAACCAGTGGTGACCCATGTCAAGGTGACAACTTCCCACGAGAGTCAGAATCTAAAAAGAATCATCTGAAACATGCAGCAAACTGAAATAAAGCAGTAGCATACACCAAGCTAACGGCTAGCTTGACCAATAATGCTATCATGCTTTCATTTTTAGCACAAGTTTTAAATCTGATCACAAAACTCTTTGGTAAATATAACAGTTTTCCAGGTCCAACTTTGAAAACCAGTCTAACAGCTAGCTGTCCAGTTTTATGCCTGACTAATTTAACCACCATAACAGAAATGAAAACAGTATATGGCAGCCATGCTTTTTTTTAACCCAAGATCTAAAATTTGAATTTAAAAATCATTCGAGCCGATTTACCAAACTCTGAATATAAACCAATATAAACCAATAAAAATTGACATTTCTTCAGCTAGAAAATGAGAATTATTGTGTTGCTAACTATCAATTAGCATGGTAAAGAGTAAAGCGATCCAGTTAGCTTACATTCAGAAGAAAGCTATATGGTTCATTCTCCTCCGAAAATCTAAATGTTTGCGTCTGTCTGATTATTCGACCAGCATGTTCAGATTAAGAACCCAGAGAGTTGCACCTTTCTTTGCTAGACTTAAGCTAATAATGCTAACAATGAGCATCTGTAGCACTGCAAAGCCAATGTTGCAGATTGCATTTCATTTATTAATGAAAATGATTAGATTCAATACACAGAAGTTGACAAGGATTTTAACATTTGGCTAGTAGCATTTTGAAGCTATCCAAATTAGCTGCTTACATTTCTCACAGAAAAGCTACAGTATGCTAATTCCTGCTGCCGTGAGTTTACTCTAGTCTTGTTAAAAAAAACAAGAAGAACTGAGTTACTACTACAGAGTTCACAGTTACTTTTATATTTAACATATAAGAGTTGAAAGTCACAGTCCCATCCAAGGATGATAACCATCCATTTCTTTAGCATACGCTAATATTAGCATTTCAAATATTAGCTGCTTTAAAGAAGAAAACATTATTGTATGTGACCCCTTCCCACTGTCTACATGTTTTTATGCTATGATCAAGCAGACTTTCTAGTAGGTTAATCATTAGCATGGAGGCACTAATGAATATCCAAGCTAATAAGCAGTAACACTTTCTTGCTGGAGATTAACAGTTAGCATCATTAGCATTAAAAGTCAGAATTTAGTTTTAACCAAAATATGCCTGATAATTATTAGCATTACTAACACGTCAAAGTTGACAAATAACATTTTAATAGTACTAAACTAGCCAGTCTTCCGCTTTGGTTACTAGCATTTTGACGCTAATTAAGCTACATACTTATGCAAGACAAAAAATGTAGAGATTGCTACCTGTTCCTACCGACTGCCTGGCTGTTGGACAATCCAACAAGTTCATCATTAGCATAGCAAGGCTGCTGAACATAGCAAAAACCTAGCATGACTCAAGAATCACTGTATTAGCTTCATAATGCTAGTGTGAATAGCTGTATTAAACTTCTACATGCTAATGATTAGCATTGCAAAGCGGCTAAACTATTAAACTTTGATTTCATTGCAAAGCGTCTGACACGGATTAAAAAGTGCTACATAAGCCTGATGACATTTCATTTCACAAACTAGCTTTAGCAACTAGCATTTGAAAGCTAACTAAACTCTTCTGGGTCACTTATCAACTGTTTGTCCAGGCTAGGAGAGTGGTTGTCTTGTTATTGTCACCACTGCGGGTTGCTAAATTTTCAAGGCTAGCTAATTATCAGCCAGATAGCTAGCTGGCATCTTTCAATTTAGCTACAACATTAGAAATTTCAAGTGGATGTAAACAGAAAAGTGTTTTATTTTACCGTTTCCATACGGGGTATAACCATGTCACCATTATTGGGTTTTTCTTTTCTTTTTCTTGGTGTGTGAGGCAAACGGTTGGAGACACTGAAGTCCAGATGCAGTAGATCTGTGGTTGTTGATGTGCAGACGCAGTGGGCCTCGTCTCTTCTATGCTAGAACTCCGTCGGTGGCAATGTGGTTGACTTTTGTTTATGTAGAAACAATCTGAGAACTAGTGGTAGTCTGCGGGGGCCCGACGCGACCGGCCATTCATCACTCTGCTTTGTAAACCGTGATATTTTGTACTGAATATTTATATGACATATTAAATATGTTTAAAATGAGGCCGTCTCAGCGAGGTTTTCTGTGAACGACGGAAACTTTGATTTGAAAAATGTGACAGCAGCTGCAGGCGAACACACACCAGACACTTTCTATCCCTCTCAGGTATGTAAGGCTTATCTACAATGAATCTCAATATAAAAAGACTCAACTCCACCACAGATAGTTATTAATATGTCTGCCGTTGTTAAATAGCTGGATCCAGAGGCGTCTGAGCTGGGAAATTGTTAATTAAACAATCTATAATTAAGATCTGTGAGACAGCCAATTGGATCACAAGTGAGGGGGTAGAAAATATATTTTGGTTATTAGTGGATGAGTGGCAAATGTGGAACAGATGGTGACATTGTTAGCATAATGGACCATTTTTAGCCGTTTCTGTCTCAGAATTACAGATGCACAGATCCGATATCAATATCTGTATCGGTCCCAATACTGAAGAAATTATAGATTGGGTATTAAATGAGAATGTGCCTGATCCATAACGGCAGAACTATTCAGTCTAACTCCACACTTTTTGCTCTTAGCATCCACATCTTTTATTATTATATCATATTTACATTTCCTACATCAGAAAAACTAAATCTGACCAATTATGTTTGGTGCAGATTCTGATGAAAATATCTTACTAACAGAAACAGGAGCCTGTTTTAAGTCAACAATCCCTTAATATTGATGAAAAACTAATAGTTTATTATCAGTTTCCAGCTGAAAAGTTACATGGCAGTTAGTATTTAAAACAAGACAAAACTAAGAAATTTGCAGTAGAAAGTAGACAAAATGCTTGGTAAGATTTTGTGTTTTTGCAGTGTAACTGAACTTTCTGAACCATTTCAAGGAAGGCCTCTTGTTAATTGTTTATTTTACATTGGTTGTTAAACTAAAATTTAATTATTTTTCCGTATTTGACTCGGCTTGTGAAGCTATTGGTGTATTTAAAGTGAGCTGTACTGGTGCAGAGTTATCAAACAAATGAATAATTCAGTATATTTATGTCTTTTCTTAAAAAAAGGAACCATTTTAAGTCAATTCAAAACTGTTTTTCTGTCAGAAAGAACAAACTGATTGTTATAGCAGAATTTTAAAGCTTTATTTAAACATCTCATATCTCAGCTTATAAAAGCTTCCTGTTTCTAGTTGTTAGCTTGTTCTGGTAACACAGTTCGTCCTGCTGTTGCTTTAGTTGCACCTTTCAGACAAAAAAAGTAGAAAACTGGACATTTGTGGCTTCCTGACTCCATCTACCTTCGCTAGCTCTCGCCTGGCTGGCTAACGCTTCTCCGTCACTTCCTGGCCTCCGTCGCCGCGCCGTCGTCCGTCTCCTTCTCCTGCCGCTCTCGCTCTCGCCGCATCTCCTTCAGCTCTTGGCGGTACTTCCTCTCGATGAAGCGCTTCTGATGAGCCATTTGTGGGAAGTTATCTGGAAAGAGAGAGAGAGAGAAAAGAGACGAGGTCAGCAAATGAAGACACAGATCACAGCAGTGACGGTTTTTAAATGGGCTGTTTTAGGTCGAATGTTGCGACTAAACGGCCCGTTTGTTGGTATTTCCTGACATTGATCCGTTTTGTTTGGTTTCAGCCTGATAACTGCGAGATCTGATCGCTCAATTACAAGTAGACATTTCTAAAGATCAGTAAAACAACATTAGAGGCAATAAAGCTAAATCTGATACAATCATAGAAAAGTTTACAAGCGTCTACACAACAAAACCTTCTGGTTGTTCCACCAAATGTTGATTTCTGAACTCTTAAAACGTTACTATTGTTGTTTCTAAATGAATATGAAATCGTTTTCTTTGCATCTTGTTTGTTATTTTGGCCATTTCTCATTTTCTGCAACTAAATACTACATTTTTGCTAATTTCAGAGTCATGTTAGTAGTTCATAGAATAAAAGAACAAAGTTCATTTTACTCAAACATTTATTAAAAGTAAAATCAGAGAAATGGATCATTTTAAAGGGTATCTTAATTTTTCACATTGTTGTAATTTACTGGCAACTTTCTGCATTATGGAATTAAGAAAAATGTAAATTATGATGGCAAAATTAAATTGGTTTTATGTAAGTCAATGAAAACCATGTAGTAGGGAAAATATGAATGGTTGTGTATGAAAACACTGGCGATAAAAGCAAATCAACAAATTTAAAAAATGCAAAAATGATTTTTCTCCAGGATCGTTTTTCTACCAATAAACAATAAATCAATTAACTGCATGATAAATTAAAAGAAACTCAATTTTCATTTGCTTGATTGATCATTTTTCTTTTTTTTTTAATCAAAAACTGGATGATAAAACTCTTCAGTCTGGTGTTTTGGTCTCAATATCCCATTTTTTGAAAGATAAATTTGTCTACAGAGACTTCATAATTCATTGTATTTGTTTTCTTTACATATTCTGGATATTTAAAATGTCTTCCAGTTTCAGTGTTAGTTTATTGATCTTTAAGAATTTATTCTTGAATTATTAAGCCATTATTAACTGAAAATGGTCTCAGAACAATAATATCGTTTATCACAAAAAAATTCTGAGACAATTTATCGCCCAGTAAAATTTATCGTTACACCCATATTGAACTGATCTGAATGAAACTGTATGTTCAAATCCTTAAAAGATGCATTTAAATTTTTGCACAAAGCTGACGAATGTTTCCATCTTGGCTTTGGAAAGCAGAAAGAAAAGGCTGCAGATTTGGCTACACAAACTCGTAGTTTTCCACAGCAAAGTACTGAAAACCTAGATTCGGGTTCCCTTCCTGCTGCCAACTTGGCCGGAGCCGTTTCCAAGTCTGATACGACACATGAAGCCTGCGAGAACAGAACAAACAGGAAACTCTGGGTCAGGACAAGGAAGCGCACACCGAACCGCATCGCAGACTCTGAAAACTTCGACGAAAGTTTCCCCAGGCAGATTTGTCACATGCTCTGGCTCTCATTAGGTGCAGAGAAAACGCGGGGGTGGCGTTCTCGAGAGGATATGCTAAAGGGCTAACTGCAGCGATGATAATTATCAGATGAAGAAGAGGAGAAAAAATACAGATCAGGACAGGAAAAAAAGACAAGTCACGGTCAGGCAGGTGAAGAGACTTCCACGCTGTCCTGTGAAATCATCTCTAAAATGTCACATTTTAATGAACGGGAGATTCAGGCCTGGTCTGAGCTGCTTTTTGCATTTTTTAGAGAGTTCAGTGGCTTTTCAGAAGGCCCTAATAACGGCGGAGCTTCAGTAACATCTGAAAGCAGCCAGTTCCATCTCATCATGGAGTCGAAACGTGAGCCGAATTCACAATACTTCAGATAATCATCTGAGAGGTGAAGCTGATAAATAACTCATTTTAAGTTCGGGTGGGAAGAGAGAGAGAGAAAAAGGTTTACAGCAGAAAAAATAAATAAATCCACACCTGGGAATATATGTAATTTAAATACACACAGTGATGGTGAAAAGAAAGTACACCCATCTGATGTGAGGTATAAGAACATAATCTGCTCTTAATCGGGTTAAAAAAATATTTAAATCTAACTCCAACTTACTTAGCTTAAAAAAATTAATGTAAATGAGAAATATTCCATAAAAGGTTGCTAATAAAAGTCACTCTTACAAAGATGTTAACACCTTGTAGCTATTTTACAAAGAGTAAAAAGAGTTACAGCTTGAGTGAATAAACTTTGGCGTTCCACAGGGATCACTACTTGGATCGCTACTTATTTTAAAGTAATTAGTTTAAATTTTGCATTCAAAACCCTTTAAGTTTTTAGAAAAAGAGTCAACAAGTTTGGATTTTTTAGAAGTATGAAAGCAGAAAGGCTTTCATACTGTAGCGGGATTTCAGTTCCAAAACCAAACATTTCCAAGAAAGGCCGAGTGGCAACAGGCAGTTTGGTTCGTGAACACAGTTCAGACTTCATTGCTTGACAAAATATATATACTTGACTTTTTGCAAAAATATGAGCAATAACTATCATTCTCTTACAACTTAAATGAAAACCAAAGTTAACTTAATCTGATATAACAAGTTCAGAAACTGCAGACACACCTGCAGTTTTCAAACTTTCATAAGTTTTTTATAGAAAGAAACTGATTTGGAAACATTTTTCTTTTGCCTGATTTTGTTATTTTGATCCTTAAAATGCCAAAATTTTCACTTAACTTTATATTTTTGGTCTGTCTGATGACGTATTTTTTAAAGTTATTGATAATTTGATCAGTTTCTCACTACTTTTTCACTCATACTTGGAAAAAATAATTTATGGCTACTTTATACTTTTACTTGAGAAGTAGTGCTGCTATTATACCAGTAAAGCTTTTGGTTATTCTACCCACATCTGGTTCTAAACTAACTTAAGTACATTATAACTGTCCAGAGAAAAGCTAAATTCAACATAAATGGCCACAATGACTTTGGTTACATCAGAATTAAGCTCCAGAATGAAACTTTTGGAACAAATGTCGTTCAGATACATGAAAGCAGAAGAAAGATGATTTTTAGGACAAACCCAAACACCTCATACCAAAATGTCAGGCATGGTAGTTGAGCTACAAAACTAGATAATGTCAAAAACCATTGAGTGAACCATAAACTAACAAAGTATTTATGTCTTAAATACGAGATAATCTGTTTCCCAGATGAAGATGGAGCCAAACTCCAGTTCTATACGTTTGGTTTTGGGCCAAGGTTAAGTAGAAAAACAAAACGCGTTTGCATAAATAAAAAGCTCTTGAAGGTCTGGATGTTTCATCCTCCAGGCTGAGGATGAGAGGGACCATGTGGGTCGATGTGAACATCCGGATATTTAACTAGAATTAAACCAAACGGGCCATTTGCACATCTGCGAAGGCGCCATTAATGCTGAATGAGGCAACACACCAACATATGCTACCAGACAGTTAGCATTATTCCTCTCATCTCTGCACATTCACACCAAAGTTCAAGGTGTGGGGAACAGTCTAAAGTGTTATTTGGGTTTATTTTTATGACTTTTTGGGTGAGAATGGAATCAAACTTCACAATATGTAGCTAAATTTCCAATAATTTCAATGTTAATCTTAAAAAAATACTAAAGCCTGATCATATGAAGGCGTCAACCGTTTTGTAGTTGCCTCTTTGTTTAAGGACAATGAGATTGGGAGTAAAATAAGCAACATATTTTATTGATTCAGTGTTATTTGGTTTTAATGTGAAACTTTAAAGTTATCTGAAATATTCCCTCTAAAAACTGGTGAAGTGAAAGTACCAAAACTACCAACTTCTGGAAGTAAATTCTAGCTTCAAGGTTCATAAAACTGCTCTAGAGATGAGACACGATATGTGAGACAAGTCGGTTGAGATATTTAAACTCAATCAGAATCATTCTGTTAACTTTTCTTATGAATTTACAACAAATCCCCACAAATGCCTGTCGATGCACATTTTACACAAACTATAAATTATGTTAGAAACACTTTGCTGCCATCTAGTGGTCGGGGTGATGCCCAATTGTGCATAATTGGGCGAATTCACACATTTCCAGCTCAGGTTTGACTGAAATGTTTCAGATTTTGAACAAAAAAAAGGTCCAAATTCATTAAGAACTGATTCTTAAGCCTTTTAGTTTAGCTCAGGAAGCTGCAACCTGCGGCTTTTATAAAAGCAAAATATAAATATTTTTACATAAAATGGTGATACGATAAGCTAGTTCTTTTGCACACTTTAATGTACTGAAATATTTACAACAAAAAAGGACCAAAGGTAAAAGACTTTTGGAAGTAATTTCATGTTTTTTTTAGCTTTGCTTCATATTTTGAATTGGTCTCTTTCCATCTTACGGATTTCTTTTGATGACTGATCTAAAATCTTAGTTATCTTTAAAAATAAAACATTAGATTTTACACATATTTAATAAAAAAAGTTATTTTTTTGTTTATTTGTTTTTTATATCCAAGACATAAAATTTTATAGTAGTGGAAGAAAAAGTGTCTCGTTGAACTGAAAGGTTTGCTAGTTGTGGTATGAGTTTATAATTAATTGTATACATTTATTTAACAGGGAACAGAGATAAATATGGATGTTATACATTAATAACAAAGAAAACTCTGCAGTTATCATGTGTGGTGGAAATTAAGTCTATAAATCATTTATTTTGTTTACTCTAAATCAATGGTTCCCTGAGATTTTCTATAGATTTACAATTTGGGAAAAACTTATCCAAACAAAATGAATTGCTTAGAGTTTTGTTGAGTTTTAGAGACTCATCAAAATGAATTGTTGTTACTTGATTTTGATTTGAACAAAATCAAGTACAAAACACTTGTTTTTGTACAACTGTATATTTAATAAATACAATTGTACAAAAACAGAAATGTAAACCTTATTTTTGGATAACAGTGGAAAACAAGAGTTAAATCCAGGATTATGTTAGTTTTTTAAAAAAAAAAAAATCTATATATACATATAGTTTTTTAAGGCAGAAATCAATCTTAGCCCACAATTTAGCATCAGTTCTTTAATTGGTACGAATCTTTCCTGACGTTAAAAACGGTTTAAACTTGGCGACAGACGGAGTTGATGGACTTCAGCTGGTTTTCCACTCAGTGTTTACATTACTGTGCAACAGCTCGTCGGCTCGATTCCCGGCGCCATGCATGACGGCTGCCCACTGGTTTGTGTCGACTCGCTGAGGATCACATTTGACTGTGCAGTTTTTCCAGTCACAACTCGTGACCATGCAAACTAAGTGCAAATTAGAGCTTCAGAGCCTTTTAACAAAGCCTGAGTTTGGCTGAGAGAGAGACAAGAAAAGGAAAAGGACCAATCCGCAACGAAACCCAAGAAACTTAAAAACTAAGGATGCTTGAAAACAGAGATTCAAATCTTTTACAAACGATTGTCATCATAAATCGACAGAGATCCTTCAAAAATCCTATCTGGATATAAATCAAACACAAACCTTCATTTTACTGCATAAAGACTAAATAAGTGAAAGTTTATCCCAAACTTTCGTTTTTACAATCCAAGTATTGGGACATAAATGTACTGGGATGACTGGTTATATTGATGATTGACATGTTTTGACAAGTCAAAACAATTAAAAGAGGAAAAAGTTACAAGAATTTTTAATGAGATTTTATGTGATGAACAAAAAGAGGTGAAAATTGTTTTTATGGAGGAAATTTATGGAATATATTAATCAGTAAAAGGATGGATGAAATAATATGGTTTATATTAGAGGCATCAATTATTTTGTCCAACACATCAAAGAAGTAACTTGAAATCTGGGTGTAGTAATGAACTCAGACCTGAACCTTCAGAGCCACATAAAGACAGTTACAAAGTCGGCCTTTTATCACCTGAAGAAGGTTTCCAGATTAAAAGGACTAAAACTATCTATGTCTTTATCTCTAGTCGCATTGATTACAGCAACAGACCTGCTTAAAAGGTCAATAAGATGCAAAACACTGGATAAAACTAGCAAAATATAATATATCAAGAATGTAGACATTGCAAAAAAAACAAAACAAGTATTTTTGGTCTAGTTTCTAGTGCAAATGATATTAGTACACTTGAAATCACAAAACTAACTTGCAACAAACTTTTCAGCGAGAAATAGGAGCTTGTTTTAGACAATCGTTATTTAATATTGATTGAGTGTTAGTTCACTTGGATAAATTTATGACTGTTTTCCCATGTTATAGGTGAAAATCTGCCAGTGGAACTAGCACTTTTTGACAAAAATTAAAGTTTATCTTTAAGTGAGTTTTGTCTCATTTCAAGTATGCTAATCTATTTGTACTAGAAACTAGCAAAAACTACTTGGTAAGATTTTATGTTTTTGCAGTGTAAAGCCTTTCCACTGGCTTCTGTTAGCTTATAAATCACTAAACAGCTTAGCATCACAACATATTGTTGTTTAACTACAAGTCCTTTAAATCTAGACTAAAAACCCTCCTGGTTAGGTACTTTAACAAATCCAGTGTTTAATAATTAGTCATTTTTGTATTTTTATTTTTGAACTGCTCTGCTGCTAAAATGTGCCACACAAATAAACTTGACTGAAGTTATTCAATAGTTCTCACCATTTTCTGCAGTCTGAACTCGCTGGAGGAAATCATCTTTAACTGATTTCCAACAAGCAGCCATAGAGCTTCACTTGTCTGCAACCTGTTCATGTATTCATAATTCAAGGGCCTCCTATGGTATATATGCAACACAGTCAAAAACCACAATTTACATATATTATGCATTTGACTTGTGGAGGGAAAGAAGATGAGTGTTCTTTCTCCTGCAACACTCTAATTTGTCATTATAGAAACAGAGAAAGAGTGCGTGATAACAGCGGTATCCCATTAAAAACGGAGAGGCAGGGAATAATAAAAACATACATGAACTCACACTGAAACACACACAATCTCCGTCAGCGAGGAAAGCCACACACTGCAGTTAAAATATGGAAATCACCAGCATTTTTTCCAGGGAGACGACTTGAGAAGAACCCACTCAAGAGGGGGGAAAAACAAGCTTTGGCCCATTTGCATTGTTTAACATGCAGCACAGGAGAAATCGACAAAAGAATAAGGCAGCAGCAGAAAACACAAGGCCTTTGGTTTGAGACGTGTTGGCCGTTGGAGCATATTGAGAGTTCCCAGCTGTCCGGCGCGAGGAAAAAGCACCTTTGAGGAGCGTTTACTTTGCATGCTGAACAGTTAACATATTAACTCGCACAACCCGACTGCAGATTTGGACGTGAATAAAAACATTCCGTCAAACAGCAGGATGTGAAAAAACTTACTTTTAGGAGTATTTTTACCCTGCTGTACTTTATTTCTGCTCTTACTTGAGTAAAATTTCTGGATTTTCTGCCCACTGAATGAAAAACAAACAAGTTTTAACCAAAAATTCACCAGACAGACACACAATAAATTAGATGGCTACTTTTTTTACCTTTACTTGAGTAAAAATATGTTGAAGTTTAGACTCTTAAAGGTTTTGTTTTAGCATTCAGTGTGAACGGACAGCGAGAGGCGACTCCACAACTCTGAGTCTATCACCTGGAGCGCAGCACATCCGTCAACAGGCCAGCAGCGCGGCTGCATAATGCTGCTGATGAAGGGATTTTCCTGCCATGCCAAAGGGCAAATAAAACCCCAAAGCCAGCGAACACAGACGCTGCATACTGTTCTTTACTCTCCTCTTTATCCGCCTGACGCTTTTATCCAGAGATTAAGAGGTTTAGAGGGAACCGAGTAAAGAATGTAGTTCCCCTACAGCAACAAGCTGGATAGAGACTCTTTTCTCCTAGTCAACAGATATTGTATTGTTTAAAAAACAAGCAGCTGCAAGGCAGCAAAAGGGAAAAGGGAGAGGCGGCGTGTTTTTAGACAATGATCTGAGGAGACAAAGAATTTGGATAACCAACAAGGGAGGATAACAGTTGATGTTATAATACTTTTTAGAAGTTATTCTGATCTTCCACTCATTTTGTGTTGCAACAAGCAAGCTACTATGAATTAGCATGCTAACTATGCTACACAGTTGTAACAATAGCTTAACATGCTAACAACTTTATATGACCATGTAGCTCAGATAAAAGACTTTAAAAACATTTGTACTGTTGTTGTATGAACCTTAAAGACCAGTCAGGTCTACTGGTCCAGAACCAGAACCGAACATGGAGAAGCCCAGATTTTATAAAACTATCATCAAGTTGTGACGGTTTAATATGAGACAGATAATCTGTGAAAAACAACATAAAAAAATTGAGCTACCAACCCAAAACAACCAATCAGAGCCAGGAGGAGGGTTTTAGTGCTGTCAATCAACCTTGTGAATGCGCTGCTAAATGTTCTAATGGTGGAGAAGCAAATTACATTTAGAGGAAAACCGTTTAGCCTTAACTAGCCTTAGCATTTGTGGCAGGCTATGTTGCGGTATGTAGCGGAGCGCAAAGGGTGGAGGGAGTGAGCACAAGAGTGATTGACAGCGCTAAGATCCTCCTCTTGGCTCTGATTGGTTGTTTTTGACTGAGTGGTGAAGTACTGGGAGCTCAGTTTTTATCAGATTAATTGTCACAATGTAATGATAATTTTTATAAATATCTAAAGAAAACATTTTGGAGTAAGGAATAGTAAAGAAGCCAAACAGAGGCTCTTTCTCCTTTTATTATGAACTATATTGTTTATCAAAACAAGCAAGTTTCAAGGACCAAGCAACGGGAAGATGAGTCTCAGAGCCAGATAAGAAGCAGTTCTATCCGTGAGAATTGAATGATAAATGGTTAAACCGTTTCCATTTATATTTGAAGATCTGCGTCAGAAACTCTGGACCGATGACTTCCCCTGCCCACCCGGCTGCTCTCGGCTCAATTTGTTTGCACTCATGTTTCCCGGCCGTGTGGGCCTTGGTTAACGTTTAATTCTGCCCTGACAGATACAGGCAGGAGACTGTCAAAACGAGAGCCATCAAAGGCGGGAACCAGCCCAAACTGCCGGCGCATTGGCCGGAGTCGGTACCGAGTATCGTCCGGCTTCGGTGTCTGTAATGAGCTCTGAGCTGTCGGAGCGAATGCAGTCGTGTCTCCTCACCTTCCTCTCTGTGGGATCCTGTCAGCCAGGAAAAGATCAGCAGCGGAAACACAGAAAAGAAGAAGTTAAATTCTTCTCAAAGTCCTCCTGATACTCGGGGAGGCTTTAAATAAAACATGGAAATGAATCCCGACACGATGCAGGGCGGCGTTTTCGATCAGAGACTTACACAAGGTAGGGCTGTTATACAGCGGGAGTAATGGTGTAGCCAGAACTGCACAGAGGGCCAATAAGACAATCAATGATGAATTACATGACACCGGGGCTAATGTCCTTGATTAGTCTTGCTATGCGAACAAATGAAGCGAGGCCCTTGACAATCACACTAGAGACAATGCGGCTCCAATAGGAGTTGATGTGTTAGGCCGTTCTGCAGCACATGAGCTCAAGTCTCATTATACAAACTCATGGTCAGGAGACGCATAAATCCTTCAAAAGCATGTTTAAATCCTGATTGTGGCCTTGCAGGCTTGTATAAACAGAATCATGTTTGCCTATGGAATCTAGACAGGATTCATTAATAATAATAATAATAATAATAATAAAAAACAGACATTAATTTACGATTATCCCATGTTAAAGAATGTGGCCTCTTAATAAAATAGATAAGACCAAATTCCACATCATTTTGTTGAATTATATTCATTAATATTTGTCTGAATGGTTGTCTTTAACAGAGGTGGACCCAAACAATTGTACTCAAGTAAGAGTAGCACTACTTCAGCATATTTTTACTTTAAAGAGGCAGCATCACGTATTTTAAAGGCACATAGCACCATTTTATAGCACAATCAAGAAACTCTGTTACCTTCAGCCCGTATCTCAAAAAACAAGAAGTTTGATGCTTTGAAATTGGGTCTCTGTCTCTTTAAGAAGCTCCTACTCTTTTTCATGATGTCGTTTCTTCCGTTTTTATCAGCGATGGACTGAGAAGTGGTTTCACCAGGTGTTTGTTAATTGCTGCTGCCGCTAGTCTTTAGGAGCTGAGAGGGAAAGGCACGGGGCGTAGTAAAAATAATTTATTTCCCAGAAAGTTACTCAAGTAAATGTAACTGAGTAAATGTAACTAGTTACTACCCACTTCTAATCTGGTCAGATATGTGTTTGACGTTTTATTTTGAAATTTAATGTATTATTTTATGGTGTGAGTCACTAGAAACTCTCCCACTTCAACATATCATACATACATAAACATTTTTGGTAAAAAAAAAAACAAAAAAAAACTATTTTATTAAGGTGACGATATTAATTGGTCGGTAATGATGTTAATTTATGAAAACATGTTTGAATTACCTACAATAATTTGTATTTTTTCCCTTTTAGTTTTTTGTGTTTCACTGCTCAAGTCATCACTTTTTAACATATAGTTTTATTTTATAAGAGTGCAACCATTTTTTAGTCTAGGCTGCAAACTGTAATTAATACTTATTTGACTAAACCTGGACTTCTTCAAATACAAAAGCAAACAAACACGTCCTTCAAAGCTAATGTTTCGTTTGTTACATTTCAACTCACCTTTTCAAAACAGCCTCATTTTTATATTCCAACCACTTCACTTGCAAGAAAATCTACTTTTATCTCTTCTGCCAACAGTCTGCACTCAATTACAGCGGCTCAAAATTTAAAGCAGGTTAGAAATCCCAAAGCTCACACCGGGAACATCATGTGAAAAAGAGCACATCCTGCTGACAGGTGACTTGTAAATTAGCAGCTTTAAATTAGGTGAGAATACAAAGTCAAACAAAGCCCTTCAACTGGAGACACTCTGCACCAAACAAGGTAGGGCTCCAAGAGATGATTTTAAATTAACTGACCTTTTGAAAAGGCATCGCTAATCTAGTCACATGAAACAGCAATTTATGAGGGGGGGAAGTGTTCATTTACTAGCAATGAGCATCTATCAATCTTGGTGACAGACGAGTACACTGGGGAGAGGGAGGAAGACGGAGGGCAGGGAGAGTGAAGCTTTAGCTCCTGACACGCTAACGCTAATGTTTCATAAAAAGCTAAAGCCTGAGCACACAAACTGCATCAATCACAAGTGGCTGGAGGCCTCATTTAAGAGCAGAGAGAAATCAAAGTCGGACCTCTGCGCCCTCGGCGACTTCCACAGGCCAGCTCCGACAAAGCCATTTGTGTTCACCTCCAGCTAATTAGTCGAGAGAAGAACAAATTGTACGTTTGATTAATGAAGTAGTCGCAGAAAGCAACTGATTCCAGACCAAGATGTCCCTCCCAAACACAATCTGGATTCTGCACACATGCATCTGCATACATATGCAAGGAGAGTACGAGGCAGCGGCGGTACGCGATGGAAATTGCTGGTGGATGTTTGTGAGAGCCGCGTAATTGTAGTTTTACTTGGCAGAGAACGAGACGTCGTAAACGCCTCAAACCCACCATCTATTCTCCTTAAGTGCCGGTTGATGAAAAGACAATAACAAGATGAAAAACAGCCAGGGAGGGCAGCGGCTCATCAGGGACGCATCAGACGCACTCCTTCAAATCTGAAGAGCGGCGATGAGTACATGAGAGTCCATCAGGGTGTGAAGAAACATGATCACACAGGGAAAAAAAAGCCACAACACAAACTGTGCATCACTGACAGAAACATCCTGCCAGATGATTGATGTGCTCAATGGTGCCTAGCTTCTCGGTTCTCCATTTCTGGCTCGGCCTCTCGCCCGAGCTCTGGGCCGACAGGCTGAGTCGCCCTGCTAGCACTCAACAGGAATGAGACACAGAGAAACATTAAGGCTGTTTTCACACCTCGCAGTCCTGTAGAACTGGTTCGATTGGGAACCAAAACTGCAACATTTGTTACATTTTCAGCTGCTGTGGTCAAACAAACCAAACCCTTTGAAAAACCTGTTCCCCTCCTCGCCTGTGGGGGTGCTGCACCAAGAACCACTGAAGGAAACGACACAAAACCTCTGAAAGACACTGAGTGAAACTTCCTTCTTCACAAAATGTAAATAAAAATAGAGTAGAGGTCTATACAGTCCTAGCGGTTGTAGGATTTCTCTTTCGTTTTGGTGAAAGATCACACATTTCTCCCACTAGCGCTAGGCTACCATGTTTGATTTGGTTGTATTTACCCAGAATTCCCTGCGCTGTTGTCCACTTCCTGCTTTTGGAGCAGTCCCCAGTTTGGTTGGCGTTCACATATACATTCAAACCACACCAGAGTTCACTTCAACCAAACTGAGACCGAAGTTTGTAGGCGGAACAGAGTTTGCTTTATTAGAGCTTGATTTGCATTCACACTTTCCCAAACAAATCAGACTTTATAGGCAAACAGACTGGAGTTCAACTAAAGTGGACTAAACAGTAAAACAATCAGTCCAAATATTAGTTTTTTTTTATATATATATATAAGTACAAATTAAAAGAAGTCAGAGGCCTCCTCAGATTCATTGTGAAACTGACTGCTACTGGAGATCCTTCCTGCCATCTAAAGCAATTCCTTTAAAATACTTGGATGATATAGTGATGTGTTATAACAACATTTACTTTCCATTTGGGATAAATAAAGATTACTTGAATTTCAACATTCCCAGTCTATCAATCAATGTGTAAGGATGAAGAGCATTAGCATGTAGCAATGAGATCCATGAGAACCAAGACAGACACATTGAGAAAATATCTAAAGGAAAGTGTGTTTGTGTTGCTGAACAACTCACATTTTTCAAGCGCATCCATCGCAGCTCCCATTTCAGCCTGTTGGATGCTGGATTAGAGGGAGACAGAGACACACAGGCAGGGAAAGATTTTAGCATATTCAAAATGGGACTTTCTGAAATTCTGTCAAAGAAAAGAAAAACAGGCCTGGTGCTGAGAGGATTATCAGGAGGGCATTATTTTTATTCTTAGCGCACCCTTCTGCCTGACAATCTCAGGTACCGCAGTGCACTCACTTCGGAAAGCACCGGGCGCCGATTGCGTCTGCAACTCGGCGTCAGCCTGCGTGTATTATGTTGATCGTAGCCTCAGCATTGGAGGTGGCTGGAAGCTTAAATCATGTAAATACAAAAACAGTGCGCGCGCTGAGATTCTGCAAAAGGGACAAACTTATCGCCAGCTTAGAGCAACAGAGACTGCTTTCAAGTGTGGATGGATGGATGAGTGTGTGTGTGTGTGTGTGTGTGTGTGTGTGTGTGTGTGGGAGAGAGAGGATGAGATGTTTGATGGATTTAGGTTTCATTTCTCGCAGGCTCAGCTGCGGCTTTATCGCCTCCAACCCTGAAAAGGCCGCCGTGTGGAGATTCACTTTCTCTGCTCTCCATGAATACAGGAAGTAGCGACGCACAACAACAACAACAATAAAACATAGGTTGCACACTGCAAAAACACAAAATATTACCACGTATTTTTGGTCTAATTTCTACAACAAATATCTCAATACACTTAAGACAAAACTCACTTGCAAGTACATTTTCAGCAAGATCTAGAAACTTGTTTTAAGTCATTGTTTCTTAAAGGGGACCAATTATGCAAAATTCACATTTTGCACGTTTTAATAATTTCACTTACAGCTTCTAAAAACAACCTAGGCACTTTAAAAAAAGTCAGTTTTTGACAATAAGTTAATATTACCAAGTAATTTTGGTGTATGGAAAATGAGCCGTTTCAAAAACTCTGGAAAGTAGCGTCACAAATCAGCAGGAAATGCACAGTTACCTAGCAACCACAGCCGAGTTCTAACACATTTGGTCAGCTGGTTTTACATATGCGATGTACAATGGCTGCTGGAAAAGACAAGTGTTTTGTTGCTGACTTACCATCCAGAAACCACTTGCTGCATTCTAGTTTTTTGAGGAGGAGGCTCTACTAATGCTTTTCAAAGAGGTATGATTGTATAATTGCGTATCTGTGTGCAGCCACTTTCACGTATTGGTGTAAATGTTGAGTTTTTGGGCCTGGCCAGCAGGAGATCATTTGGATTTAAAGTGACAAGACGCCCTAAAACAGCTCATTGTGAACTGAACAGACTGAAATCTTACTACCCAAGAATGATTTTGTGCAAAAAACATATTGAACATGTTTTGTATCGACCACAGACTGATTCTCACCTGTTCACAGAAGAATAGGCCACCTTTATTATAATCCTGCAGATTATTTCACTCATAGTAAGACATTTTCCCCATGCTATCAGTGAAATAAGCTACCAGTGAAACAAGTATGTTTTCAAAAACAAGCTCCACATTAGTTACTTAAAAATTAGTTTTGTTTTATTTCAAGTGTACCAATATGTTTCCACTTGAAACTAGAGCAAAAATACTTGGTAATATTTAGATTTTTTGCAGTGTAGACGGACGGTGAAAAACACAAACGCTTTCCTTCGCCTCCTGCTGCGGCCGCAGGAATCCCAGGTGCAGCGTCGCCTCGGCGCATTCGCTTCTGAGCAGCAAAGTGATATTTTCATAACAAAATTTATGTCAAATCAATAATGAATTGATTCATTTTCATTGTGCATAATGTCTCTCCCAATAGAACTGAGCTTAATTGCTATAATAAACGGCATCAGTACAGCGAAGCCATTATTCTTATCCCATTAGTAGTGCACCGAGAAGGAAAACAGCCGGTTGGTGTTGTTGGATATTTTTATTCTGCTTTCTGAACATTTTTCATTTCAGAACTTCGTCACCTGTTAGTTCAAACCATCAAAACCAAAATTTACTGCGAGTTTAAGACGATATTTATGGTCTAAAAGGAAGAATAGAAGGATCAGGGTTTCGACATGTTTCACATAAAAATATCGGATTTTCGTTTTCCAGAGTTTCCAGACGTTTGTGTTTTAAAATATAAACATTCAAAACTTGTGAAAGGATTAAATGTGAAACCTTAAAACGCGAAGCAAGAAAGAAAAGAAAAACATGAGGAAGAAGAGATGAAAAGATACAAGGGAGGAAGTGATGTAGAGAACATGGAGGAAGGGAGAAATGAAGGAGAGAAGGAAAGACAAAAGGACACAAAGGAGGAAGGGAGCATGAAAAGAAGGAATAAATGTTTATAGGATGAAACTGGGATTATTAACTGGGAATGAAGGGATTTTTCTCACCTTGGGCCTTTGCCACAGCCGATGCGTTCTCCTTTGAAGTAGACGGCGACCGTGTACGTCCGGGCGTGTGACGGCCCGACCGTCTGCAGCGTCCTGCGAACAACAGGAACAAAAAAACTAAATCAAACAATCATGAGTCCAGGAATTTCATCTGAAGCAAAGAGAGATTCACTTTTCCCAACAAGCAAATGGTTTGAGCAGCTGACGAGAAACGGAGAGAAGAAGCGACTCATTAACAGATGATCCTCGTTCAACAGAAAAGAAACGGCGACTCCGTTTCATTCCTGCAGGGACAGCAGCACAAACACGCTGCGACTCAGCTGAATTACTCACAGCGTTTACTTATTTCAGCAGCTCGATCAATTTTTAATGCCGTGTGTCAATTATGAAGGCGGAATCAATAATGCAGCGAGAGCGAGGCGGGTTCGGACCAGAACTTCCTGTTCCACAGGAAGTTCTGACGGCCTGCTGCAATGGAGCAGATAAGCCTCTCCTCTGGTCCGCCGTCTGACTCCCGACCTTTGACCTCTGAGAGGAGAGTCAGCTGGAGGTCAGAGCATCAACAGAACCGAGTTTTCCAGGAGATTTTTTATAAAACTGAGTGAGGAAATTACAGAGAATAAAAGACTAAATAAACCACAGGAAAGGAAGGAAGGAAGGGAGGATGATGGAAGAAAAACAAAAGGAAAGAGGAAGTAAAAAAGAAAATCAGAGAAAGATGAAAAAAAGGAAGTACAACAAGGCAAGAAGGAAAGAGGGAAGGAAGGATGGGAAGAAGAAATAAAGATGGAGGAATCAAAACAACAGAGGAAGGAAAATTAAAAAATGAGGGTAAGACAGATGAAGATAGGATAGGACAGAAGGAAAGGAAAGAAGTACGAAAGGAACGAAGAAAGGTAAATAAGAAAATGAGAGAAAACAGAAGGAAGGAAAAACCAAGGAAGGAAGGAAAGAAGAAAGTAAAGAACAGGAAGAAAATTAGAGCAAAAGGAAGAAACAAGGAAGGAAGGGAGGATGGAGGGAAGAAGGAAAAATGGAAGAAATAAAAGAAAGGAAGAAGGAAAAAAGAAAATGACGGAAAGACAGAAGAAAGTAGGATAGAAGTAAAAAGGGAAAGAAGTAAAACAAGGATGGAAGTAAAATAAGAAATTGAGGTAAAGACAGAATTAAGTGGAAGAAGGAAGGAAAAAAATGGGAAAAAATGGAATAAATGAAGTAAAATAAGGAAGGAAGGAAAATAAAACCCCTCAAAAATCTTTGATTCGACTTCCATATTTTTCCAGGAAGTGAAGGAACGTCTTCATATCGACCTGCAGAGGTCAGGCCGCCTCAGCAGGAAGTCAGGATTACCTGACCGGCCCCTGGTCTCTCCGGAGCGGCGTTCGCTCCGGGAGAATCGTTGAAACTCATCCCGCCGCGGCGCCCCGCTTGTTTCTGCTACGCGTTCCCGCGGGCGGCGGAGCGATGACTGCGGCTGGAGAGACGCGGCGTGTCAGAAACCAACAAAAGCAGGAGGAAAAATAAAGCTGAAAAGATAAACACGGAGCGGGACAGAAAGAGCCGATTAAACAGTGAACATCAACGCGAACTTCTGTCTCCATGCTGACCTCCTGTTTTCACTCCGATAAAGGCCGTTTCTACGTCTCTATGGCAACAAAAGCAGCATCATGGCGGCCGTTCCAAGCCTTTTATTAAGCTCGACTTCTTGTTGAATGAGAGGTTTCGGCGGCCATGTTTATTTATCACGACAGCAACCTTCAAACTGGAGGTCAGAAACGTTCTGGGACCAACAGCAAAGAAGGGAAAACAGATTTTACTTTTCTAAACATTTGCAGTGAGCAAAATAACAGGTTAAACAGCAAAGCTCTGATTTTAGAGGGAAACCCATAAATGTAAGCATTTTTAATGACAGAGATCATAACTATGGGTTCTTGGACTTATTTTCTTACTTTTGGACAGCTGATATGATGCGTAATTGAAAAACACTTTGTAACAGTTTATGTCTCACTAAACAGAGTTTCTGCAGGTTTCACCAACTCAAAATTAATACTTTTAAAGACCATCATGAATGAAAATTAAGACCTGTGTTACGACTGGAAATTATATATTTATGATGCTCCCGCACTAAGCCTAGAGTTATAATATAAATTTGCACTTACCTGTAACAGATGCAAAAAAACCCCCCAAAAAACTAGCAAGGTCACATTAGCAGCTAGTTAGCATCGACCGCCTTGAGTCACATCGCTAATAATATTATTGTGAAAAACCTTTTAATGACAGGATTACTTTAAGAAATGCTAATGATTAGATTTGGATTTATCCAGAAATGCCACTAAAAACTGTTTTAAGAAACATTTTAGATGTTTTAATTTAAGCTCTGATAATAGCTTATTAAAAAATAGTTCAAAATCCAACATATGAAAGATTTGATAGCCAATTTGGACACAATTTCTCCAAAAGCTGAAATTAGCTTAGGAAAAGATAAATAGGGCTTAAATTGATTAATTTCTTTAAAAAATTATTTTAGTCATTTTTATTAAAAATAACAATAAATCAGCTAAAATAAAATCAATTAAATTCTGAGTTGCTAGCAGCTAGCGCTGGCTAGCATCTGTTAAAATGTGTTTATTCCATAGTGAATTGTAAGGGAACACGTTCAAACAATGTTGTTGTGAACAGTTTGACGGTAAGTGGCTCAGAATAGCATCACAGCTTGCCTCGAACAGCTCGTACGTACGCAGCGCTGCCCTGACTCTTACTTGTACAGCGGGATGTCGGGCTCCTTGCCCTCCGTTCTCAGGGTCAAACAGCACTGCTGCAGCTGAGATTTGGGGTCGTTCCAGTCCTGGTTCAAAATAAACTCCTGCAACACACAAACCACTCATTTCATTTCGATCTGTTTTTCCTTTAAAAGGCATTGAGAATCAGTACGCTGAAAGTTAGGACCCCTTTCCTTTGGCTCTTGCTTTTATTTCATTCCCGCCATCCCAGCGCTTTTTATAAAGCTCCCCCTTTTGGACTCACTTATTTGCTCGCTCTCAGACTGGCTCTCCATCTGTGTCTTCACAGTGGGTACAAATCACAAGCTACTTAAGACAAAAGCCAATCCCCAGCCAGAAATAAAAAGTGTCTGGGAGTCTCCCAGGTGTGCAGCCCTGATACATTTTTCCTATCCAAGTGGGACTTCTAAAAGCCCTTCCATTAACAGGGAAGCAGCCTTGTCATAAAAAGGCAGACTTTGAATGCAGAACTGTCTGCTCCTATTAATTTTCTACAAAGAGTGCTTCTGCTGCTTGGGCTCCCTTGCTCTCGCTTTGCTCTACATCTCTGCTGGTCTTGCTTCTCTTTTTTTTTCCCTCCATCCAACTTTCTCCCCCATCTCTCGCTGCAAAAACACAGAAGCTTACCAAGTATTTTTGGTCTAGTTTTTCCTGAAAATATCTCAGGACAGCTGAAGTAAGACAATAATTCCTTAAAGGTGACCTGGTATGCTACCTTGAACAGGTTAGGATCGGTCTGTAGGCGATGCAAACAATTTCTTTGGCACAAAATAATTCTTAGATAATAAAATTTTAGTTAGAACAAGAATTTTTAAATCCAAATGAGCTGCTGCTGGCCACGCCCAAAAACTCAACGTTTACTCTGACGTGTGGAAATGGTTGCAAACAGATGCACAATTATACAACCGTACATCTTTGAAAAGCAGAAGTGGAGCCTCCTGCACAAAAAACAAGAATGCATCAAGTAGTTTCTGGATGGTGAGCCGACAACAAAACACTTGTCTTTTCCAGCAGCCATTGAACTACTGAGGTTAAACCAGCTGACCAAACATGCTGGAGCTCAGCTGAGGTTGATGGACTTTATTAGGGTTGCTAGGCAACGGGCAGAACTCTGCTGATTTGACACGTTACATTCGGAACGTTTCTACCAAAAAACGTGAACCTATTGCCAAAAAGTTTTTAGAAGCAGTCGAGACCCAAATGGAAATACAAAAATGTCCAAAGTGTGAATTCTGCACAATGAGACCCCTTTAATTATTTTTTATTGATAAAAACTTATAGTTCCACTGGTAGATTTCCACTTTAGCAATGGATAATGTTAAATAAATATCAGAAGTTATTGGCTTAAAACAAATATCTTGCAAATATCTCGGAACACTTGAAATTAGACAAAAATAACTTACAAGTAACTTTTCAGCAAGCTTTGTTTTGAGTCAAAAATTCCTCAATATTGATGATAAAGTACTAATTCCACTAGCAGATTATTTTAAGACATGTTTCTCATGTTATACATGAAATAATCTGCCAGTGGAACTAGTACTTTATCAATATTGATGAATTATTGACTCAAAACAAGCTTGCAGTAAAGTAACTTGTCCTTTTTCAAGAGTGCATGACATCTGCAGTGGGAACTAAACTAGACTAAAAATACTTTTGTGTTTTTGCAGTGCTTCCGCGTGGTGGGAGGATTCCACGCTCCTTCAGCGTGAAGCAGAGGAATTTTGATGTTTGGAAATGAGCACAAAGCCCACCTCTGCTGCAGAACAAGCCACTCCTGTTGCAAAATGCACTTGTGCAAGCCTCTCGATATGCATCATCACACGGCGCAGCACAAAGGAGGGAAAAATACGGCAAGGTTGGCTCTCTATTTCCATCTAAATTGGATGAAGCAGCACAGTGTGTGACGCCGTCTTTCCACAAGGCTGTGTAAGGAGACGTGCTGGCTGTTTCACAACTTTTCCTCTTGGATGTGGAAATGAGGTGCTCTCTTGCAGCGACCATGACGCAAAGCTCAGCTCCTCCAGAGCTGAGGATTCTCCCTGGAGAGGCACACCAAGACAGCAATTAGCATGGCATATCAGACCGCTGCAGCAGCCTCACAAGGAGAGGTCCAGGCTGTGCGGGTTACTCGCCATATGTGTGTATCTGATAGTTCTGCAAGCAAGTGTGCAATCTGGGGTGTTTTCTCTCTACATTTGGACTCGGGGCACTTGAATAAAAAGCCGATCTGGCCGCAGGAGTTCTGAAACACACTCGACTTCCTCTGCCGCACTCCTTAGATCAATAGCCAAATGCTGATGAGCAGCAACAACACCCCGACGCATGCATCTCTGCGACGTTTGCGCTTTCCATTAAAAGTCGACTGGAATAGCAGCGCGAGCCGCCATTATGAGAGGCATTCGAGAGCCAAGCACCACTTCAGGGCCCCTGCATCGATCAGGGCTCGGCCATTAGCTCCCTCCTCATCATCATCATCTCCTCAGCGCTTTTCTCTCCTTAAGGTGCCCTGCTCGGCAGCGCATTGATCAGGCGCGGCCGCTGAATGGCCATCGATAGGTGCTCACCTTCAGCCGAGGGAAAAAGCAGACGTTCATGAAGGTGTGAACGTACTCCAGGTCTTTGTCGATGTAGAGAGCCGCGATGAAAGCTGCAACAACAAAGAGAGCACTTATAAAAAAGCAATAGAAGAGAAAAAGAAAGCAAGGTAGCCGGTGAACGGTTAAGAACTTGTTCTTAACAACAGTCTTCTAGTTCTACTTTTGAGATAAATAAAAGCGAAAAAACCCAGAAGTCGTTCAGCAGCAGACTGGAGTTGAATGTAAACATTTTGAAACGAGAACCGGTTGTTCACAGGATTTTTTCCACGTTTTCAATGTCACCCCGAATTAAATACCCAAGAAAACTATAAATAAAGCAGAGGCACATGTCCCTTAACGTAGGTCAAAGGTTAAAAGTTTTTATGCACAGAATGTATCCAGCCTCGTACGTTGAAAGGTTTGGCATCAGAAGTGACCCAGAGGGGAATACGAACAAATAAATCTGCACTTAAAGGGTTCGGCACACAGGAGGCTCAAACTTTTACCTGACAGAAAAGAAAAAAACTACATAAAACAGTTTACCTTCAACGTACTTTACATTCATTTAAGATTATTTCTATTCTGGAAAATGTTGCAGAAAAAAAACAATATAGACATATTTTTGTTGGTTCTATTTGGTTTAATTTAAAATCACACTGCAAAAACAAAATCTTAAGTATTTTTGTCTAGTTTCTAGTCCAAATATCTTGGAGCACTTTAAGACAAAACAACCTTGCAAGTAACTTCAGAAACAAAAAGTTGAAAGTGAAATAATATCCTTGTGGAACTAGAACTTTTTCCATTAATATTAAGGAATTATTGACCTAAAATAAATTCCTATTTCTTGTGGAAGTTTAACTTGCAAGTTAGTTTTGTTTCATTTTAATTATACTAAAATATTTCCTTAAGAAAATAGACAAAAATACTTGTTCAGATTTTGTTTTTGTAGTCTAGTGCTAATTGTTGTGTTTTAATGCATATCAATATGCATTTATGGTTTGAACTGTTAAAATAAGCAGCTATAAGTGTTTTAGTCAGGGTCTCAAGTATTTGTGGATTTCAGTGACTCTGACGGTTCTGTTTCACTTCAACAATCCAACAACTGTTGACTACTCTCTGTTGATCTATCTCATGAAATTCTATTAAAACTCACTGAATCTTGCGGCTGTAACATGATAAAAGGTGGAAATGTTCAGGGGGTATTAAACTCTCAGGCAGCCCTCTTTAAGATGAAACTGTACATCAAACTGCAGCGCTTCCAACCCAGCTGAAAAAGATTTCAAACGTAAGCAGAGGTCATGCGGTGTCATCTTCATCTCTCTGCGGCACCTTTTGTTTTCCCATTTGCAGCCGCCGCATTCACTCATCTCAGCGGCTAAGACAGCAGGACACGAAGAACGAATAATAGGTAATATTTCAGAGGGGCCAGTAAGGGGCCTGCTGCCGCCTCGGGGCGCGACTCTTCATATAGAGAAGAGCTGAAATCATTTCCAACGCTGCCCTCTCCACTTCCTCCCGTGTCATCAACTCTGCTCAAGCCCACAGAAAAAAAAAATTTAAAAAAGAAAATCTGAGCGATGATTTGAAAGGCAAATGATATGAATCACAGTTTGGTTTTTCATCATTCTGGGAGTGTTTATTCCCAACTTCCCATATGCTTTCGTCCCAGTTTGCTCTCTTTCTGTTGGCCTAACGCGGACGCGTCGGCTCGGTCCCAATAAGAGACATATTTACATGTGTTATTCATCTTTTAATCTGGACAGACGAACAGTCTTTTCACTCTGGGCTTCAACTCAAGTGAAGGTTTGGCAGAGATGAGAAGAAATCTTTTTGTCTTTATTGGGATATTGGTGTAAATAAAGCTCCATGTGGCCCAATCAGTAAAGATGTTTGGAAAGCTCTAAAATTAATTCGTCTTTTACTGGAGAAGAATAAAGAAAATTTTACAATTTCAGTCAATTTGTTCAAATGTGGAAAAAATATTAGGTTAAAAAACATGTAGACTGGCTGGATATTAAAGTTCAAACCATTTAGTATTGATGTTTGATACAATGGTGTTCAAAGTGGGGAATAGGGGCCATTTGTGGTCCTTAGAGTGATATGTTGCGGCCTCACTGACCATAAGATCAAATAAATTACTACAACTTTTAAATTAAATTTTACATACTAAAAAGTTAAATGCAACACAAAATGATAATTTTCCAGGCTTTCTGCTTTTTTTCTGTTGTCATGGTAACTAGAACCACATATACTTTGACTTGTACGCTAAACTATAGATCAGCGCAAACAAATCTACTTTTAATTGCTGTAAACTTTTTTTTTAGCAAGAAATAGGAGCTTATTTTAAGTCAATAATTCTCTAATAATGATAAAAGGTTCTAGTTCCACTAGCAGATTATTTCAGTTATTACAAGACATTTTTTCCATGTTATAAGTGAAATAAACTTCCAGTTGAAGCAAATATTCACCAATAATAATATATTATTGACTTTAAACAAGTTCCTGTTACTTGCTGAAGTTACCTGCATGTTAGTTTTGTACTTTTCAAGTGTAATGAAATATTTGCACAAGAAACTAAGATTTTGCGTTTTTGCAGTGTATTAAAACTCGTGTTTTCAAAAGAAGACCAGCAATAAATTATGTATTTATTTAAGATAATGGATGAAATTTGTTTCAGATTTCTTCAATCAAGCCCAGAATAACAAGCAAACTAGTTGGATCTACAGTCAGATTCCAACAAAACAATAAAATTGGATTATTATATTTGTTTAATTACAATTGTTTACTGTCTTAGTAGCATAATAAACAACATATTTGGTCATTTTAGTTATTAAAAATGATATTTTGGCCTTTGAGTCACAAAGTCTGGAGCTCCTGAATGTTCCTAAATAATCCTGTTTCCTTCTACTATTGTTATACCGAGTGCTGCATCTTACATTAAAGTCTGGCGTTTGCAACAACAGCTCCATGTTATAAGTGAAATAACATGACTGAAAAAAACAAAGCAGTGATTGATTAATTTCACCTGTCTGCGAGGGAGCCGGCAGCTCGGTTTACGTCCCGCAGTGAGGCGCTGACCTCAGCACTCCCATCAAAAATAATACAGCAGCCTAATGATCCCAGAAAGTTGTGATTATCAGAAGCTGTGGTCCAGCGCAGCCTGCAGGACAAACCGTAATGTCCCTTAATGTTGTTGCAGCTATTTTTTCACCCCTGGAAGGTTTCTGAAGTTACGGACCAGAGTCTGGTTCAGAGTTTGTGGGTAAAAACGTCACAAATGGTGACGAGAACCAGGATTTAATTAGCTTGATTTGGCTGATGTGACGTTTGAAACATTCAACTCGTTGGTGAAAGTCAATGTTATTGGCAGAAGAACTGAAAATATAAAATACTTATTCTGTTTCTTCAGGTCAAACTGCTTTTAGTGTAAAAAAACACAATAAGAATGGTTTCTAAAAGTGAACTATTATGCTTCCTTGAACAGTTTAGATGTATAGGTTATACAAAATATCCTAAACTGTTCAAGGAAGCATAACGTTTTATAACGTTTTTGCACAAATTTATTCTTAGAAAATGTCACTTTAAATCCAAATAAGTTGCTGCTGGCACACTCCCCCCAACTCAAAGTTTACACTTGCTCGTGAAAATGGAGGCAAACAGATGCGCAATTATACAACCATATGTTTGAAAAGCAGAAGTGGAGCCTCCTGCACAACCAACAAGGACACAGAAAGCGGTTTCTGGATGGTAAGTCAACAACAAAACTCTTTTCCAGCAGCCATTGTACAGCAGTAAAACCAGCTGACCAATTGTGCTGAGGCTCAGCTTGGTTGCTAGGTAACGGCACATTACCACTCAAAAGGTTGTTTTTATAAGCAGAAAATTACATGTTGTTGCACCAACTGTTTTGTCCGTTCTTGAAGTGGGAAGGTGGGAGCCACACAAAAATAAACCTAGGGGCAATTTGGCAGGTTTGTTTTGTGGTCTTATCACATTTAAAATATATTTAAGGCTCAATTACTGTAGGAAAGAAACACTGACGAGTCATCCAGCTCAACTAAATATCAAAATGGTGGCACTGATTGGTTTTCTATACATAGGCTGAGATTAAAGAAATGAACATACACTCCAACAGGTCAGCCAGAGTCTTTGTGCGAAGCGCGACGGGCCGTTTGGTTTTGTCGTTGGTGATGGCGAACTCCTGCATGCCCAGCTCTTCTGCCACTTTGGCCTGAGTCCGGTTGTTCACCAACGAGCTGCGCAGAAGCTGCAGGGAAACAGAACAAACAGGAACTCATGTTGTATCCAAGGTGAGCATCACTCACTACACGGAGAGAAAGAAGAAAAAAACCAAAGAAGAAGTCGATAAAAAGCATGAAAATGGAGGGGAACGTGGAATAATTCATGCAGAGAAAATGTTTCAGTCTCTTAAATATTACATCGTGACTTGGAGCGGAGCGGATGACAACATGTTCGACTTGTTAGGGTGCATTTAAGTCTCTAAAAGAAACACACAAACATGGTAAATATAGCCACGAGATGCAGGAGGGAGCAAATGGAATGAATCGAGACTCGTATGAGTTCGTCTTGCTGTGATATGCCCTCATTTTTATTTTATTTTATTTTACAGCACGCACACAACCTCGACTGAAGCGGCAAAAATAAAAAAATAAAAAACTGACACAAACACTAGTTGAATGGGCACTTTTTATCCCGATTCAAAATCCATTTCAGTTGCGCCCCGTGTTGACTCCTGGGTATTGCTCCAAGCTTTCAGCCTTCATGAAAGCTTGCTGGAGGCTTTTATACAAATGACGTCAAACAAGAAATATCTGCATGTGCTGGGATGCATGGATGTTTAGTGCTATCATGTTAAACCAAAAAAAACAACTTATTTTTTATTCTTTACTTATTTAATTAGGTGAAGTTATATAATGACGTTTTAAATGTAAAAGTTGGTTTCCCACATGTTTTGATTTGTTTTTGCTCTGACATGAAAATGCTTCCTTGAAAGACAGTTTGGGAGCGCTAGCTGATGAAGCGATGTGCAACAATTAACTTGCTTTAAAACGTAAAAATGTATAGAAAAATAAAGATATAAATAAATTGACCATATATTTAGATAAAATGTCTTACCAATGACAGAAACTGTCCCTCCAAGCAAGATGTCAAAAACAACATTAACATTATTAACATTACAGTTAATAAATGGCAATTTAGCCGAATTGTTAAGGATCTTAAGACATTAACCAAAACTAATTAGTAGTTATTTTTTTACACAAATGCATCAAAAATAACCAAATTCTAAATTCTACTATGGAGTTTTATTAAGTGATAAAATAGAGCCTAAGAATCAACAACTCAACAAAATGATCCAAACAAGCAAATCACTGCTGAATTTTGTGACGTTCATCGAGTTTTAGGATATAAAATGTAGACATTTCAAACTCCAGCCATGCACAGTCAGCAGTTTTATAATATTCTTTATTAATTTTTACTAAGAGTAAAAATCTCCAGTGTGTTTTTCACTGGCCATCCTTTATTTGATGCGATGCGGAAACGTGACAAACTGTGTTTCTTTTGCGCTTGTATCCTGACGAGATGCTGAGTCAAAATACGGTTGAAATTTTCACCTGGATGCAGCTTTATTTTTCCTGTCTGACAAAGGAGCTGCAGATAAAGGGGTGTTTGTTATTGAAAAGCACCGAACAGTTTGGTCTCGTGACAATACCCATCACACGGAGTACAGTAAACACACTTTCTGCGGAGCGAAACGCGGAAGGAGGCAAATATAAAAAAATAACCTAAAAAAACCAAGATAAAATCACTTAAAACTAACTTATTTAGAAAGCAGGCAGCAGAAACACAAAGTAAAGATAGGAAAATGGATGTCTGTGGGTGGGAAAATGAAATGAAAGCCTTGTAAGGAGTGTGGGTGAAGACATTTGATTTGAGTGATTTGATCTTACAGTTAAGTGTCCTTCATGGTGGTCAGGGAAGTGGATGAAGAGATATTCGGTGGCGACCAGCTGCATGATGGAGTCTCCGAGGAACTCCATCCTCTGGTTGTGGCCTCTGGATAAAAGCAGGAACACAAACCGGAGAAAAGAAGGTTACAGGAGCCGAAAACGGGATTAAATAGGGAGAGCATGTGAGGTCATCTGGATACACATCATCTCTGCGGATCTACCAGGGTTTAAGACTCCTAACTAAAACGACAGAGTTGGTTGATGTGCAGCCGCTGGGAACAGCTGCACTGACAGGCGGTGTGACAACTTGGAGGATCTGAATGCAATTCAAGCACTGAAGTACAAAAGAAGAGTGCTTAGCGGGGAAAAAAAATAACACCTGCAGGAGAGCCTGTCAGCGAAAGCAGAGGCTCTGTGCAGAGGTTTAGAAACCGTATTTCAACATCATTTCCAAGAAAATGCTGTGATTCTGTACTGTAAGTCCCCGCTTAGAGAGGGGTTGGGTGGGTTTGCAGTAACTGCTGCTTGCTGCTGCTGCTGTAATGGTCATTAATTAAACAGAATTATAGATTAGCATTGCAGATGTGGGCTGGAGTCGGGCCAGGCTGGCAGGGATGGCTGGCTGCAGGGGAACGCCATGCGAGACGGGCGGTATATTCAGCATATCCATCTATAGCTGCACGCTCCCGGCAGGAGGCGGCGTCTGAAGATGAGGAGGGTGCGGAGGTAGACGATGAAGAGCAGCAACAAAAGAATCAAAGTTTATTGTCTAACTTTTAACGTCTGTCACTATTTTTTTTGTTTTTTTATTTTTGAATGAGCCACAAAACGCTGGACCCAAGTCTCACCACAACCGCCAGTTATTTAGACTTTTGATTAATGTGTTAATTATATTTTTTCGACTGACTCATTTAGCATTTGTAAGAATGAAAAATTTACTTTTCTTTGTCATTTGTTTTTCTAAACAACCACTGTAAAAAGGAGGTAAACAATATTAAAATACAAAAGGGGAAACAAAAGAAAGTTCAAAGACTTGGACACAAAACTGAAGTGAAACAAAGAAGTCAGGCAAAGCAAGCTTTAAATTGCTTTAATAATAAACATTTACTGTCCGTGGGGTTCATGTGGAGTAGCTAACAGTAGTCAATATCTTACCAAGTCTAGTGCAATTATCTTTGTTCACTTGAAACAAGAGAAAAATGTATGAGTAACTTTTTAGTAGAATTATGAGCTTGTTTTAAGGCAATAAAATTTAATATTAAGTGTTAGTTCAACTGACAGATTATTAGTGATCAATTTTTTTAAAAACATGTACAGCTCTCCATGTTCTTTCCTTTGTTTTTCACAGCATGTTGTCCTCTACCAGTGAACTGGGAGGCTTTACCAGTTAGTTAATCAAAACAGAAATTATGATAATCAACTGTCTTAAAGGCTTTGCATATGAAAACAGGATAAATACTGAATTGGTGTTCAATGAGAATCAGCCTGGCAGGGGACAAGAAAATACGTATTTGCCTTAAATTATTTAAAAATGGTAATATTTTGTAGTTTATTGCTGACTATCCTGTGTTTTTGTCTTGATTTTGTTGAGTAAAATTGGCATTGATGCAGGAATCTGAACTGTTTTCAATGTGGACCAAAGCATACAATTAAATCTGAAAAATAAGGTGTCAGATTTCAAAGAAACACTAGTTTGAAATTACATTTTTAAAACGGTGCTTGCCGTATGAATTTAAATTAGTGTTAAATTGTGAATTCATTTATTTTCTGTTTTTGTACTCCTCTGTTGCCAAGTCCAGAAAGTGTGGTGGTTATTTTTTAATTCAAAGCCAAACACATTGATTTTAAAGTTCTCTCTTGGTCTGATGTGTTTCTTTGGGATTTAAAGCAGAAGTTCATATTTGCTGAAGTAAAGGTTGAGCGAACTATTTATAGTTTGGAGAATCAATAAGACATTCTCATGAAATAAAGCTACAGCTAATGAAGCTTTCAGATTCCTAATTGTTGTAATAATACTGACTAAAGCTAAAAGTTACTCAAGCTATAAATTAGCTAGCTGTAACTTATAAGCTAAGTAACAGGCTAGCAGCTATGCAAGCTAATGTCTACTGAAACTGTCAATTACTCAAACTTAGAAGTACTTAAGCTAATGGCTACTTGGACTACACCTTTACAACCTTAAGGCTATATTTAGGAAAGTGATCATTCAAGCTAATGGCTACTCTAGCTTAGACTATCACCACTCAATATAGTGGCTTATCCAGCTAGCAGCTACTTAACAAACTTTTACTATTTCTGAAATTCTGCCTCCAGGAAGTCATCAACATAGTTCCTCTATTAACCCTTTAACAACCTTTTTACCAGTGTTTCACTGAGAAGTAGCTCTTATAAGGTGTTTGCTAATTGCTGCTGGCTAGTTTGAAGGAGCTGAGTGGGGGGAGGAGTTTCGTCCTTGAAGGCAGGGCTAGGTCCACCCAGGTGTTTTGCACAGCTGAATGTTGCCATGGACATGAAAGGATTTCTCAAACATGCATGAAAAAAATCATATCAACACTCCAGGTATGTTTTTGAGGAGGGAAAGCTAAAAAAAAAAAAAAAAAAGAGTAAAAAAGTAGATTTTACATGACACTGCCCCTTTAAGAGACAAAACTGCTAAATGTTAGTTCAACACACTTCTAAATAATAGAGTGTACTTAGTTTTTCTTTAACATACTGTAAAATTTTCACTCCATCTTTGCTTACTGAATAATTAAACTGGAATCTGTGTGTTTTTGTCCCTCTGAAACATTTGCAGCTACAATTAAACTGATAAATAACCGACTTTTAAACTTTCTGGAGTTTACTGCATTAGCACCGCAGGAGGATTAGTCCATTTAAAAAACTGGAGAGGAATAAAAGTCGGATGCAATTTGAATGTTTAAAACTGGAAAAATAAAGAAGTTGATTTTAATTTAAAGACAGTAGAGGAGCTTATGCATGAGCAGAGGATAAGCTTTAAGTTGGAGCCACTTTTCTTTTCCTTTTACTGCGTCTTTGAGGTCCAGGACGGCGAGCCGTTTGGGGAGAGGGACACCGCTTGATGCCCACATTAAAAATAATCAGAGGGCTTCTTAATGAAAAGGCTCCGCCACGGCTCATGAGAGCGAGAAAAGCCGTGGCGGAGAGCGAGCGAGACTGGGGAGAAATCATCCCCAGACTTTCAGGGTTGAACGTCGGAAACACCTGAGTTCTGAAAACCCAGAGCCGCACGACGAGAGGGGAGCGAAAAGATGCTGATTTCACTTGGAACAGGAGGTCGAGGCGGGCAGGAAGCAGCGGGGTGACAGCCAGAAAGGAAGTGAATAAGGGAAAAAGATGGAGGACAAAAAAAGGAAGAGACAGAGTGGGTCAGAGAGGAATGTGTGCAGCGGCACAAAAGGAGCCTCCTTTATTCGCTTCAGCGACAATTCTCCAGAAAAGCTGGAGGAAATTGAGGTAAAGTGTGGAGCCGAGGTCTTTATTCACCTTTGAATTTGATCTAAAATGCCTCTAACAGCACTTCTGAGCGGGCAGAAATAAGGCCGCCCAATCAAAGAGAAAAGGCCTCTCCATTTTTATTTTTTTTCTTTAAAATCATTTTCCTCGTGGTTCTGAGGGAAATAATGTTCTGGCTCTGTATGGACACTTGTGTCCAATTCAAGTGCAACTACTTTGGGCAATTTGTTGGCTGGGAATTGAGAGTTCTTTAGAAAACGGGCAGCGCATAAATAAACACTGATGCCTCGACTTCATCTGAAGTGCATTAAAAAGTATTCACGCCTCTATTACAGATTTCTATTGTTTTTACTTTTTTGTCACATTTTTGACACTATATGGTTTAAAAATAAAATATAATTTTTCATACCAGATACAATTTTAATCTATACTTTTTTCCTGTTTGCTTTTTTTCTAATAAAGAAATGACAGAAAATATTTCCAAAAAGTGAGATTCAGTTCAAAAATCCCTTCTATGTTGTTTTAGGGCAAAGCTAAGACTATTTCTGTTTTATTACCAGAATACTATTATAATATTTCACCAGAAAAAACATCTTAAAGTTGCAAGATAAAAAGTACCATATTTTCCGGACTATAAGTCGCATTTTTGAGGGAAAATTAATTTGATAAAATCCAACACCAAGAACAGACATGTCATCTTGAAAGGCAATAAAAATAAAAATAGAATAGAAGCAACAACAGGCTGAATAATTGTACGGTTTGATAACGTTACATGACACAAAAACAACGAACTGAGAACGTGCCTGGTATGTTAACATAACATATTAAGAGTTATTCAGATAACTAGAGCATAAATAACATGCTAACAAGTTTACCAAACCATCCGGGTCCAAATCACTAAACGCAATGAAATCTTCATATTCGGTGTCGCTTGTAAACAACTCCGCTAACTCAGGAGGTAGAATAACACAGGCCTAGAGCGCCCTCTGGTGGTTAGTGTGAAAATAACATGCGATATGATATAATAACGTGTTAATAATTTCACACATAAGTCGCTCCTGAGTATAAGTCGCACCCCCAGCCAAACTATGAAAAAAACTGCGACTTAATAGTCCGGAAAATACGGTAATTTTAGTGAGAAATAGATTTGATGGAGTTATCGGTTCCTGTAGTTCATTCTTTTAAACAGAATCAGTCATTTGCGAAATCGTTTCAAATTCCTGCTGCTGATAATAATTTCATTCTGATGTGTTAAAAGATCAAGTATTCCAATTTTCTATTAAGTATTATGTTCAACATGCCTCATCTGAACTATTTGTTGTTTTTCCTGTTGGAATTCTCATAAAATTCAGACTTTATTCTGATATCATGAATTCAAAGTCCAAATAAACTGAAGCTGTAAAACAAGATGGCCGCCAGTGAACTATGGAGTGAGAAAATCCCAATTTTTCAAAAATTAAATCTTTAAAAACCAAAAATTATATTAATCAATAACAAATTTGGAAATGTGGTCTAGTCAAAGTCTGTACTTAAATATGATATTAAATTGGCCGTTCATGCTTGAAAATCCAGCAGAGGGTCTGAATTTCATAAATTCTGCAAAGAGAAGTGGGCGAGTTATAATGCTAAGAGGGAAATTACTTTTTTACAGACTTGGTATCTGGCTTTGATTCTTTTTATGCTTATTCGTCGTTTGAAAATGCTAATTATATTCATTCAAATTATCGTTTTTATTATATTAAACTTTGAAAATTTGAGTATGCTAAAAAAGCAAGACAACATACCGGTGGGTGTCAATATTTTTCATAAACTACATAGTTTCTGCTCAGTTCTTGGCTGATCTGAATAATATATTTAATGTTTTTGCAGAAAAAGGTGCTAACTTTTTAAAATAACTCCATAAATAAACTCCATTTTTTTAATCTAATAAGGAATTAAAAACTTAAACAAGCTATTTTTTTTTTTTTATGGAAAGTTACTTTTAAATTAGTTTCATCTTGTTTCAAGGACAATAAGATGTTTTTATTTTTGCTGTGTGCCCATAAATAGTCAGAATGTGGCTGAAAACTAACAAATTTTGAGAAATAATCCCTTAGAGTCTGCAGTCGATCATTTTTTCTTCATTCTTCTAGATCTTGCCAAAAATACTTGGTAAAATTGTGTTTTTATAGCGCTCCATGACTTCTCCTGTGTTTCTTCTTGCATCTTCTTCACCATGTAGGTCAGCTTGTCCTCCAGTCCTCCTCAAAGCGAAAGGCCAAAGGTCGCCCGCCGTCCCATCTCCACATCCTTCCTTATCGTCTGACTCTCCTTTCCGTTCTCTGACCTCGTTCTGCGCTCCATCACCACACCGTGACCTACTTCGCTGCGACCTTTGGTCCTCGTGGGCAGCCGTCGCTCGGCTGTATTTGGGTCAACGCGCCTTCGGCTACTAACGAGCTGATGAACATAAATTAAAACAGAAACTTATCGGCTCTTTTCCCTCTCGTTTTGCTGCAGGACAGGCGATCGAATTCGCCTGAAACAAGTAGAAAACTCCACCGTCGAGTTGGAAAATATCGCTTTCAACCTTGAGTTGGAAAGTCCTCAAAGTAAAGCTCAGGAGGAGACAAAGCTCTGGACCTCTAATCAACTCGACTGACCCCGACTGGAGAGAGGTTTGACATTTAAGTGATGGATTAGAGCATGCTCAGGAGTGTGTGTGTGAATGTGTGTGCAGACGGTGTGCACTAACACACAGAGAAGTGTCCTTGTGGCCAACCTAAGCAAGCAATTACAGAGCGCAACCTGCCAATAAGATATCAAACGCGCGCTGCCAAGCCTAATTTGCTTTAGCTGTCAAACCCACTATTGTGTAGAGTTGGAAAGCTCAGAAGTGAGCCGAGCGTCTTTGCAAATAAGCCTCTCCAAGTCTGAATGGAGGAAAAAAAAATAAATAATCTGGAGGAGAGCCTCATTAGCCGGAAGGCGGGTTAATGAAAATTAAATTTTTTTTAAAATTACATGGTATGAATAAATGAGGACAGATACACAACAACGACGGATCAATTCCTATAGAAAGTTTGCAACTTTTTCCTCCGACTATCGAATAAACGTCACGGCGCAGGAAAGGAAAAAAAAAACCTACACACGTTCAAAGTCAGGGGTGTTGCAGCACTGCTGCGAGACGCCGCAATTAACAGAGAAAAACAGAGCAGAAACCACATGTGCATGGCCGCTCTCTCCCTCTCTGAGCGCAGCACGCACCGAGGATGTATAGCGAAGCCAGCCTTAATTAAATCTGCATCAAAAAGAATGATTTAAGTAAGACTCTCACTAGGTGGACTGAAGCACGACAGCGAGGGAGAGAGACAGAGAGAGAGGAGTCAGAGATGTGGCTGAAATAAATGAAAGCGAAAACCTTCAGTCCAGGACAATCCAGTGAATCAAAACCGCATTTCCCATGGGGCAATGGGGTTACAGCCTCGCAGTTAGGAGACAGAATACAGATATGGAGGCTTAAAAGTCTCCTGGGTTTTCCTTCTATTGGACGGGATCGGGTCTGTTGCCATAAAAACACACACAAAAGAAAAGGTGCTCCATCTTCCACCTGACAGGATGTTCAAGATGAGCTGGGAAGTAACTAGTTACATTTACTCAGTTACATTTACCTGAGTAACCTTCAAAAATACATAACGACTTTTAGGGGTAATTTTACTACGATGTACTTTTTGCTTTTACCTGAATAATTTTATTATGAAGTATTTCTACTCTTGAGTAAAATTTCTGGATTTTTTACCCACTGAATGAAAAACAAACATGTTTTAACCAAAAACTCACCAGACACACAGTTTTTGTTTAAATTTCATTGGTTTTTTTATTGAAAGAAACTGATTAGGGAAAAACTTTCTTTTGCCCAATTTTGACATTTTTTGTTACTTATTTGAATTATTGTCATTTTGGTCTTTAAAATACCAACATTTTAACTTAACTTCATATTTTTGACTGTCTGATGATGTAATTAGTGAGCTTTGATCAGTTACTCAGTACTTGAGTTGACTTTTTACCAAATACTTGAGTAATTTCTTGGATGTCTACTTTTTATTTTTACTTGGGTATAAATATGTTTTAGTAACTAAGTGCAGTTACTGTGAGCAGCTTAGTGATACAAATCCCAGTGCTGTAAGACAGAAGGTGATCTGGTCAGATAAAACTTTGTGAGGGTCTTTGAATTCAGGAGTTTTTTACCAGTAAGTGATCATCTGCAGTCTGCAGTTTACTCACAGGGTGAGGTGGTTGAAGCCTACTGTCCTCAAGGTGAACGCTCTGGCCAACAGACGGACATGCGTGAACAAGACTCCGATCGAATCCTCGAAGCTGGTGAGTTTCTGAAGAACTGGAGACGTTTCAATCAGCTGACGGTCCGACTGCGGCTCCTGCACCTGGTTGGAGAGACAACAGATTTAGAGGTGAGGCTCAGAGACGAGAAACGAGGTTAAAGGTCCTGAATCTGCACAATGTTCATAAAAGCATATAAACCATTTTTCTATACTCTTGTTATTGAAAATCAGCAGGAAAACAAAATAAATCCATCTGAATGCACCAGATTACAGATTTCAGTGCTTGTTCTGACGATTTGGTTTTTTAATTAAGAAAAAAAGAGGGGTGTTAGATCCTCAGAGTCTGAGGTCAAAGGTCATCAACCAGAAAGAGGTCGGAGATGAAGAAGACTTCAACTGTCTCTCCTGATCTGAAGTAAAGACAACGAGTCAATCTAGAACCTGTGGAAGGACTATAAATATCACTTGGGTCCAGGAAGGTTCTGGAGAGACAGAGGCGACCGGGTTTTACTTTGGACCCGTTAAATCTTGGCATCAATATCAGACAGATGGTGCTGATGGATGAAAAATAACTGATTAAAGGATGGTAGAGATGGCATGACAGTGGAATCAGATGGATGGATGAATAGACGGTTGGTTGGATGGATGGATGGATGGATGGATGGATGGATGGATGGTTGATTGGATGGATGGATGGTTGATTGGATGGATGGATGCCTTGAAATTGGAATTGGATGGATGGATGGATGGTTGATTGGATGGATGGATGGATGGATGGATGGTTGATTGAATGGATGGATGGTTGATTGGATGGATGGATGGTTGATTGGATGGATGGATGGTTGATTGGATGGATGGTTGATTGAATGGATGGATGGTTGATTGGATGGATGGATGGATGGATGGTTGATTGGATGGATGGTTGATTGGATGGATGGATGGTTGATTGGATGGATGGTTGATTGAATGGATGGATGGTTGAT